>QVOB01004236.1:0-10561 GCA_014839585.1 Pseudomyrmex concolor | reverse complement strand
CTGCTTTGCGAGCGCGATTGTGCATGCGCCTGCATGCTTTCTGAAATTACAGAACCTGTCTGGTTTTGATCGATCATTTCGGCTTTCTCGTGGAAATATTGAGCTTCAAAGTATCCAAGTGGATCTGACGAGGGATTAATAGCAAATAATTACAGATCAATGTGCGTAGAGAGAAGTCTTCTTAAACGTTTCGAAAAAAAATCGAAATTTCTTCACAATTTTCTTTACCTGGCGCGTGCTTTCGAAAGCTGATCAATTTGATCCTGGAAATCGACGACGACTTCCTGGTGCTTTTTGCGCAAGAGATGTGCGGTCTCCTCGCTCTCGAGATGAACATCTTCGAGTAGTTTGCGCAGTTTGGCCAGTTCCGTGTCCCTTTTTTTGTTGATCTCGAACTGCACGGGGACATTATTGAATCATAATTTGTTCACGAGTTCTTTAGTTAATCCATTAACAAAGAGAATATCCTTGTGCAAATACTCACTTGAGATTCGGCGCCACCCTCAGCCTCTTCAAGGCGTTCGGACAGCTGGATGACTTGCACGCTTAAGTCAGCGCGCTCGCGTTCGATCTGCAAAAAAGTACGCGAATTAATTGCAAAAATCGTAAATGATATTTAAACTAAAATCAGGAATACCATAAATTATTCTTTAAAAAGCACGCCACACAGTAAAAATTACATATTAAATTACTTTAGTCATTTGTTTTTGTTTTTTCTTTTTTAATTTATTTGTGACATTATTAATTATTGTTTTGATTGCGAGGAAACGCGCGTTGTTGCTCTA
The DNA here is from genome assembly GCA_014839585.1 of Pseudomyrmex concolor. Lineage (NCBI taxonomy): Eukaryota > Metazoa > Arthropoda > Insecta > Hymenoptera > Formicidae > Pseudomyrmex > Pseudomyrmex concolor. Next base: position 9,776 of record QVOB01004236.1, on the reverse strand, counting down.
CAAATACATACATGCTCTACAAATGGCATCATATCGTCGGTAACATGACGTCAGATTTCTTCAGCGTGAATAGGACGATCTAATTTCGGACGCGGAGTCTCTATATCGGGAACTTTATTCATATTACAAACGAGACATTTGTTGAAAAAAGACAGCGAATCCAATCTCACAGTTTTACGTAAAACTATCTCTAACACACAAAATTTCTTCTTGATATTTCAGACATTTTCCTGAGAACGTTATATTTATTGTATGTTGACGTGAACATACGTATATTTGTCACTCGGCAATATAAACAGAATTGAATCGACACGCATGTATGGATACACGCTCAATAAACAAACCTATAAATTGAAGTATTAGATTTACATTTGTTCTAGTATGCAAGGAATTCATTGTGTCTAAATGTAGTGTGTGCATTTCGAATACGTAAATGAAGAAATACGTGAAGCGTTCTGAACGCGTAAGACGTTGTTAAACGTCATTTCAATTTTCGGACTTTATAGTTTCGAAGCGCGAGGAAAATTTTGGCAGTCGTTCAAGTCACGGCGTCCGTTACACGCAGATTCGATTTCTGAGGAATTTCAGGAGACAATGAAATTTGAGAAGTTCTTATAGAATTTAGCTTCCCATTTGCGGACGCGGTGTGTCCTTTTTTTTTTACAAAATTAATTAATCGCACGAATATTATCAAAAATACAACTTCCTACGATAAATCCTGTCAGATATTTATGAAAATAGAAGAGTATAAATATATTTTCTGGTTACAAATTTAATTTCTAATAAATATATCGCAATCATAAGAATACACTTGTTTAAACGCAAAGAATTATTTTTGAATGTTGTATTTCAGTTCTTCTCTGTGTATTGAAAGTCTTATGAAAAATATGCGATAGTGTTTTATTTGTTTATAAAAGTAGAAAAACCGCGTTGAAAAACGCAGGAATGCGAGAACGATCCTGAAGAGGACTTCGCGTTCCTAAAAATAGATGCAACTTAAGAGCTGGACCTACTACTCTTTGCTTTGCAGTGAATAATAACTTCTTGATCTCTTCTGATTTTTTTATTTTGATATGTGATGTAGGGTTTGCAATTGAAATCATTTTATTTTGATATAGAAGTTGATTTAATGAGATTAAATATTGTATATACTAAATGATATTTAAAATAACAGTATACCGGTACACTTCTTCACGCTGTACATATTGCACTTTGTCTCTCCGCGACTGCGAACTTTTTGGAGAGTCATTCGAGCGTTATCTTTGATTTTTACATTTTCCAGTTCTTAAAACTTATCGGCAAGAGAATCGATTTTTAAACATTTTATTTGCAAATCTGCTCGCTACAACGTGTTGTGTGTAAAATATTTGTTTCGCAGAATGTCATGTCAACATACAATTTGTATCTCACGACTTTTGCTAAAGACTATTGTTACAATAAATTCTACATTTAAACCGATTCTTCTCTACACTGATAATAAGCACAAAGAAGTTTTGTGCTTATCTCAAAATCTCAAATTGCAAGAGGAGTTGCCAAAACAATTTTACACAAGACTGTTTCTTATATAGTACATATTAAATATAAGGTAATTTGTCTTTTTTTTTGTCTCATGCTTGTTGTAAAATACATGATGATATAAATAGTTGAGCGAGACATACTCGAGTGAACGAGAAAACGTCTTTTTTAGCAATTACTACAAAATAAGTAGATAACACATATGAGAGGAAAAAATTAGTTAATTAAGTAGAGTAATTAATTAGTTATGGAGAGTGTGTGTGTGAGAGAGAACCCACTTTTCTGGGTTAATTTGTATATTAATCTACACGTAGTATCTCGATATTATTATTTGTCTAACGCAGCACATAAAACAGCGAAATAATCGGTCAGTTTGATTATATTTTAATAAATGCAATTTCGTCAACTACATGACGATGGATGTCGATCATTGTTATAGCAGACTGTTTCGACATCTGCTATTGTGCATGACATAAATTTCCAGGAATGCTCAGATTCCGGGAGAAATGCACGATAGGACAATCGCAAAACTCACCCTCTGACGCAGCTCCCTCTCAGACTCCAGGTCATCCTGCAGTAGGCGGATTTTGTCCTGAAAAGAGAGGCAATCGGGATTAGAGGGTATATCACGGCGCCCGTTATAGAGGGTCGACACTTTACGTAATCGCTCGACGAAAATATCCGACAGCGGAGGCTCGGTATTTCGGAAAGACGCACGGCCTCCGCCGAATAGATTCGTCCTCGGGAGAAGGAGAGAACGACGTCGCGACGTCTGCTGAGCGCGTCTTCGAGAACTGCTCGTCGGGATTATTTCAAGAAAGCCGCGCGCTTTCATGTCGGCTCGCGCCAGGCCACACAAACAGCCAGGCCACTAGTTGCAAGGAATGAAGAAATGATCTTACTTGATCGTGCGGCGTGCGAAGTCGAGACGATCGTACGTTTCCTCATACTTCTCTCTCGAAACGGAATACATCCTGAAAAGGGCGAATCCGACGAAGAGTCGGTTGTATTACGGCGCAGGGGCATCATCTTGAAACGGGATCTCGAAACGACATCGATCTGGCGCCTTGGCACGATCGTTATTTTAAACCGATATTCCACTGACTATTTTCGTACACGAGCAATCCGATAGCTATAGAACGGTCGTACACTTCGGTTCCTCGTCGGGTTGGCACTAACATCTCTTATGGTCACTGAACTTTCGCGATTCACTATCTTCGCGACTAGTCACTACTATCGTATTGTTCACGTGCAAATTCGTCATATGTCACTACGATGACGTACGGGAACATTTCTTGGATCTTGTTGTTCTTCAGAATCTAAGAAGTATTTAAACTGAATTGGCGTGCTTTCCCCCAGAGTTGTAGAACATCGATGTATCTTCTCTCGCTTTTTTCTCATATTGCAATGTTCTCTTTTCTCAATGTTCATCTAGTGCTGCTTTTTTGGAAGTTGGATAACTTTTCAGCGTACGAAAGTTTCTAATTTAGCATAAGAGAATTGTGTTAGAAACGGAGTTATTACAAATTTTACCAATCATCTGTGTGTGTTTGAAAAAAAATATATTAATAATTATGTACTATTTTAATTTTTAATTTTTTGCTTAACTTATCGAGAACAATTCTTTCCGATCTCTTTTCAATATATTTAATATTATGTAATTTTTTATATTTTACGCTAGAGAGATCAAATTATTTTGCACAATGTACCCAGTATCTAATTAAAGAACATTCAAGAATTTTGTTCGCAGTTGGTGTTTCTTCTCCCGATTTTCGCAGTCGTTCTCTCCTTTCGATTTTCCCGAAAAGAATATTGGACATGAGCACTTTTTTTTTTACAGGACCTACCTCGAGTCTACTGAGAGCGCTCAGGTCGGCGCTGTATTCGATGCTAACATCGGCAGTACCCGCACCGCCCGTGGAGCGGTATGTGTACTTGGAAGTCTTGGCAACCGCAGAAGACGACATCTTCCTTGCTTCGTCCTCTTCCTGTGTTTAACGTTGATTTGACTCCTTTCGTATGTTACGGGACTCAAGTCCTGTTCGCGTATCCTCTCCGCCTGAAAGAATCTTTCTCTCCGCCGCTCGCCAAGTCAAGTCGCCTCGGCTTCAGTCGTCGGTTGTGCCCGCTTCTCGTTCACGCTCTTCTTCTTCTTCCTTCTCTTCGGGGTTTCGGAGCCGACCAGCGCCCTACTCGTAGTGCGCGACCCGTCGTCGTTCGTATGGCGCGCCGGCCGCTTCATGGCTTCGTCAAAATAACGGTCGACGCAGGCGTACTAACTTCAAAAAAGCCCCCACCAGGAACAACCAGCACACTCGTCATCGTTGTCTTCATTCTTGTCGTCTTCATCATCATCGAAGGGAACCACCACGCTAGACGCCCACGGTGTCCAAAGACAGTTGCCAAATCGACTTCGGCTTGGCCGACTACGGAGATGATATCAAGGAGAGAGGATGTCGCTCCCTGATGACTTTACTATGTTGTGCGGGTCTCAAGGTGGCATGCACAAGGACTGTGTTATCTCCAAATGTTTTCCAAAGTACAAAAGTACTCTTTAAAAGTACTCAATAATCAGTACTGAAATCATAGTTAAACTTAAAAATCTTTTAAGTATGTAAAAATGAAAATAATTAAACATTTGTCTCAGATATAACAAATAAGTTTCTACAAATAACAATTACATTATAACAGATAGAAAACTTTTGTATTTACAAAAATATAGTTTTTTATTTACAAAACCGAAATATTACATTAAAATTTGTGCAATAGAAAAGAGAGATACTTCGGGCATTCTCGATGTTGTTGAGCTTGAATTGAAGCTCGATTAGCGTAATTTTGGATCATTCGGCGCATTGCGGTGCATATGGTGCACCGGAATTAAATCGGACGCCCACGTTTCCAAAGAGGATTTGTTCGTCCAAAACCCGTGTACACGTAGATGTAACTGCGTCGTAACCAATTTAGATTTAGTGTGGTGTACTTGAAAAGAGACGTGCAGGGTCGAGTAGAATAGTTCAACCATCGATGAGACGACGCGCCGACTTATTCAGAGATCTATCTACTTACAAGCGTGGGAGCAAAGAAGAAAAATGTTAAGCTATCGGACAATGTCACTTGCTTATGCCAAAACAAAATGTATATTTGTTTTTGGATCAGTGATTAATTCAGGAACGACGCAGATTATGACTGATACGAATATTTTAGTACGTTTATTAAAATGATGAAATTGCACGATCTAGTTTAAATATTTTATAAGTAGTTTAAATATTATTTTATAATATGTGAATTTATAATATTACAATTATATATTACAGTGTGATAAATGATGTTTTATTTTAAAAAAATTTATTTTAGAGACTTAACTTTATCTTATTAAGATGAACGAAAAAAATACGATTTTTGACGATTGATTAATTTCCATGAATTTGCTTGAAATTCCTGCCAGTCTTGTTACAGATCTAAAGCCGTGACAGACATTATGGTATTCGCAAGACAACGTTGTTGACAATACGACAACGAGAAACGCGAATGCCACGCATGGTTGTGCCACTCTTAAACGAAATCTCGCGGAATGGCTTTACAAGATGATATAAATTATTGTAATAAAGAATAATATTTTCTTCTCGGTGTAAGAACATTTCGCGCTATATTTATATTAAGTTTATCTACGTTCCAAGCCGGTGAAACAAGCAGACATTAGAAGACGTGGGAGTGCCTGTACAAATATTTATTTTTGTCTTTTATGGCCCATTTGACCGTAATTTACTGGAACAAAGCCTGGGTCTTGTCCAAGAGATGCTAAGAATAATTGAAAAAAAAAAATTTCATCCCTCAAAACTTCGTCTTATTGTTATCATTTCTCTAACAAAAGTAAAAGAAAAGTTTTTTCTAATTCTTAGATCTTGGGTGTTTTAATCCGATATTAAGTTTCCCCTCTGCAACATCCGAGCTTCATCATGAACATGCGACTGATTGAGAAACTGAAGAAAGCGAAGACTCCGCCGTTTCTCTACGTCTTCGTCATCTGCTCTTCGTCATCATACATTCCGTTCCGTTCTCGAGAAACGCTGGACAGCAAGATCGCACACTCGTTCCGAATGCTTCTTCTTTTTCCGTCGGATTGCCAGTTTTCACACAATTTCCTCGATCTCCCACTTCATCCTACTACCCACGAGTGTCTATAAAAGGTTGTCAGGCGATGGTGGGCGAAGACGCTCAGTCGGCCTAGTCCGGAGAGCTTACCAAGTAATTTGAGATTGGCCCCTTCTCTGAACGTTCTGCTCATCGCCTCCTTCTCCACTCTTCGTCACCTTCATCCCGCGATGAAATAGCTCGCTCTGGTGGAGAATTTCAGGTGTAAAGAGAGAAGAGGTGGCACGTCGTCGAAGCGCAAACGCGAAAATAGCTCTCTCACATTTGTCCCTCTTCTCTTACTTATTTCTCTTTCAAGCTGACATTCCCGTTTTTTCTCTCTCTAAATCTCTCAGTCTACCTGTCTATTTCTTGCTACTCCTGCTGATATTTACACAAACCTGAATATGTCTTTATTTCAATTATTTTTCTGATGGTTTTAAATCTATTCAGTCTCATAGTTATGGGATTAGAATAATTTGTTATCATTGTTGCGTTACTTTTGTGTGTACATTTTTTCTCATTCCAACGAGATTTTCTGTCTGAAGAATAATAAACTAATCCTGCCATTTGCAATTCACCGCGCAATATGTTTCATGTCATGCTTGGCTTTGGACTGATTCGGACCAACTGGGTCGTAAATCGTTCATTCTGTTTACGGAGGAAGATCATAGTGTAAAACGAACGAAAAAAAAGTCACTCGCTGAAATTGAGCGCGTAAATTCCTTAGTCCGAAATCCACACTTGCTGTTTATTAAAAATGAAATTTAAGAGATATTTATACTCTACATTTTCAAAACTGCAGACTAATAATAGTTTCCAAGCCGATCAATTTAGCGCGTTGTCTTAATTTTCTACGTGTAATTTCTTTCGATACTTGTTTACTCGCAATTATTTGAACATGTTAATATTTGTTTGCACATTATCCAGATATTAAGTATCTGAAAAACTGTGCTTGCGCAAAAGTGTGTGAAAAGGATGCTTTTACATAAGTCTGTAAACAATTTATTAATATCGCGTCCCGTTTTCATATATTATAACACGAATTTCGGCTGTTTCTTGTAATTCCACACCTGCTACACGCAATTTGCTTCATATAATTATAGAGCTATCGGTTTAGAAATTCAGGAAGAGGGCAACAGGTGGGTTTTTGAACAGGCCACTAGATTTCTCTTGCTAATGATGAAGCTAAATTTATTATGAAGCATGCGTATAGCCGATTATATCTGAGAAAATCGAAATCAGGTTTACGATTCACAAGAAAAAATAGAAACATATGATCATATAAGATTACATGATGAAATCGCGTCAAATTTCAGATCTGACCTTATATCTGATCTTATACTATCATGTAAAATCAAATCCAAAGTTTGATGCAATCTGATCATTTACATATAATCTTACATGATCATGTGCTTCTATTTTTTCTCTGATTATTTTGCGTTCTAATATTATCACGCATATTTTACCGCAAAAGATAACGCATCAGAATGCGGTTTACTGCGAACTGTCTGAAACTGAAATACAACAATGGCTTCCGAAAACACTTTCGCAATCATAAACAATAGATACCATCTGTGACGCTTTTATGATATAAATTGAGCCACCGCACTATAATGCAGTTTAATTTTAATTTGCATATAACTGTATATGTAATCAAAAGCTTGGAGAACAGAGCATCTTTTAGTAACAAATAAAATTATCACGTTAATGCTGTGTTTATTAAGTAATCTTTAACACCATTCTTAATGTGAAATACTTTTACTAATAATTAAAATACTTTTACTAATAATTAAAGTTTACTTGCTTATAAAACTGTTTATAAATGTTTGTGTTATTTTTTTTACGTAAACATTTATTTGTTTATTAATGTTTTTGACGCTGGACGTTAACTCACCGTCCCAAAATCGAAACGAAAAACTCAAGCTTTTATTGCGGTATTGCTGCCGAAACTCGGGATGACTAAGTCGCTCTATTCCTGTCTGAAGAATAGTCTTCTGTGTGAAAGTGGGATATATGTTTTAGTTGTATGAAATATCAGCTCTTCGTCAAAAGTCACGTGCTAACTCTCTCACTGCGATAATCTTCTATTTTTAGTTCTGAGACATATTCCGAAATGCGTATTTGAAATCCAGAAATAATCGCATTTTATAAACAGATCTAAGTTTTCATTACGCACATTACATTATTTTAACATTGTTCAGTTGTCACTATATTGCGTTTCAAACATTTTTTTGACCAAACGAGAGTGAAGGATCGACAACCTACTTTCGCGAATTCTTTGTACGTCTTATCGTTATTAATTATCAACATCAAGCGAGTGATTATACGATTACTTTGTAGTAAGTATGCGAGGATTACGAGATATCTATCAACGTCGCCGCAAATGCGGATCTAGGTAACGAGTTTAAGCCTGACATTCTTTTCGATTTTGTCCTAGGATGCAATCTAATCTCATCAAATTGATACTTGAGAATATTTAACATGCAGAACGTACTGGACTTCGCCGTTTTTTTCCAAGATATTACAAATCAATTAAAAAATAATAAAAAAACAACTGTTTTGATCTTAAACGTTATGTTATTAGTATTCGTCTACTTTATACATAAAAAAACAAATCATTTATATTATATAATTATAAAATATATACTACAATGATGTCTTTTTAATTTATAATAAAATAACGCATGATATGCAAAACAATATGTCAATAAAAAGTCAATGTCAATATAAAGTTTTTGTCGAGCTTTTTCAAGAATAATCTTATAGCGCCATCGGCTTGGAAAGCTCGCAACCTCGACGTTAAGGTTTGCTTCAGTCTTCATGGATAAGTTGTTTGTCGTTGCTTTCTCTTCATTTTCAGCACTACAGATTATCATTCGACCATTCAAAGCTCGACAACACGTTATCTTTCTAATGCTTTACGTAGGCTGGCAGCACAAGATCTAGTTAATTCTTGTGATAGATAAAAATATTTCTTATAATATAACAAAAATAAGATAAAGAGTACAGAACAATAATAGCGACGTAAAGTTAGCACTTTCACAGAATTGCAAAGTTTAGTCTTGCTTGCAACTGCCATGGTTTTATAGTTTTTGATAGAAACATTAAATACGACTTTAATACGACGGTAATTTTAGCCATGGACGCAGAGAACGTCTAGGACTCAATGGGTTTCGTTAAATAGAGACACGAAGGGACAGGGAAAGTCATGAAAAAAAATGGAGAGGCACGGAGTGCCAGGGAGAGACAGCTATTTTAAATACATTTAAAAAAAAAATTAAATACGACAGTAATACACGGTGATCTTAGCCATTGACGTCTAGAACTCATTGGGTTTCGTTAAAGAGAGACACAAAGTGACAGGGAAAGTTATGAAAAAATATGGAGAGGCATGGAGAGCCACAGAGAGAGACAGGGAGAGACAGCTATTTTAAATACAATTTAAAATAAAATTAAATACGACTTTAATACTTGTTGATCTTAGCCATTGACGCAGAGAACGTCTAGGACTCAATGGGTTTCGTTAAAGAGAGACACGAAGAGACAGGGAAAATCATGAAAAAAAATGGAGAGCCACGGAGAGACAGGGAGAGACAGTTATTTTAAACAGTAGCACAATGCAGGCGCGCTCTACGCGCGCGCTATTATTAATGCAGGGACAAATAATTTGCGTGATCCTATCTGAAAAAGCGTGCAAATGATCAGAATCGATTCTCTCGATCATCTCTTATGCAACAACACAAAATACTGATATATAACTCGATCTGTCATATGCAATCACAACCTCACCGCAATGACAGCTAGTTTAGATAGGATACGCCGATAGTTTTGTCGATTTCTTTTTATCGCGATTTTGATAGTTTTATAATAGTTGTCGAAAAGTTTCAATAAAAACAATAAATCTATCATACCTATCAAACAATAAATCTATCATACTATCATATCCATGTATACACTGAGAAAAAAATACTATTAACTCAACTAATTGCGTTTAGTTGAGTTTCAGTTTGTCATCTGAAATATTTGTTTTTTTAATTTAAGCATATGGTAATAAGGATAACAAATCCATATAAGTTGAATTAACAATATTGGTAGAGAACATATTTAATTCACTAAACCATGAATTG
>QVOB01004235.1:0-10728 GCA_014839585.1 Pseudomyrmex concolor | reverse complement strand
CGCGCCTTTTTCATTGCCGCGGCCGCGTGCGCGAGTTGCGAAGACCGGCGGGAGTGACGTTCCGCCGCCGCGGACGTTACAATATATATGTTAGCGTCAAAGGCCGAAGCACCGTCTATCTTAGGATTGACTGGTCAATAGTTGAAGTAATCAAGCGTTTTGGTCATAGTCCGAAATAGTTGCTACAATATTAATAAAAATGAGTAAAAATTTTGCAAGGGGAAATGCAGAAAGAAGAGAGGGGCGCAGCTCTTCCTGCCTACACGTTTACAACACGAACAAAAAACCATGAAATAATTAGTCTTGTTTTAATGCTAATCTATCCGATTGAATCTGTGTCCAATTGATTTCATCTAATCAGCAATGTTAGTTACTCATACAATTGACTAAAAACACAACAGCCAAATATCAAAAAACAAAACTATTTCAAACTGTGATCAAAATGCTTCGTTTTTCGTATTGACCAATCAATTTTAAGATAGACGGTGCTTCGGCCTTTGACGCTAACATATATACATATCTTATATATCTATTTCTTATATATATATTATACATACATTATACTTGATATATATATATATGTGTGTGTGTGTGTGTGTGTATTTTAATGTCTTTATCTTGCATTTTATTGAAAACATAAAATTTCTAAAATTAGATATAATATTGTAAAAAAATAAAGTGTACAGTTAATAAAAATTAAAGGCCTAACAAATTGTTGGAAATTTTTATATTTAAAAACGTATTTTGTAAATATTACATGTATCTACATATATATTTATTTTCCTTCTGATACTAGAAAAATCACATTTATTGATATCAGTTTATTTTTATGTTTTGTAACACAAGATTATTCAAACAATAATATTTAATAAATATATACATTGTATACATAGCTCTTTAGTATTCAATTATACAAGCAATAATAAGACCAATAAATGCTTTTCCCCAAGAAAATAAAGGATGTTTCTATAATAAGATGCAAGTCAAGCATGTAATAAAATAGATTTTTTAAATAAACTTAAATGCAAAATTTTATTTCTATTTTATTTTCAATTTATATGTTTACAAAATATTTTGAGTAATTATGCATTTTAGGTCATACCTCATCTCATTTCTTTGCGCTTTAGATATGATAGGGCAGGTCATACTGATTGTGAGTAATTATTTAAATAAATTTTGTGGGGGACAGTCTTGGTTTAGGAGATATGACAATTTGAAGTTTCAGAATTTTTATGCTTCACTCTAGATATTATATAGCTGATATTACGTACAGTGAAGAAGTTTGTGTATGTTAAACGTCGGATGTGTTGAAGAATGTAAACAAAAGAATGTAAAAATTATTCATAAGAAATATAATCACAAAAATGACCGTTAAAAACCGTCAATAGTTTAGAATTTTGTTTGTGTTGTAAGCATGTAGGCAAGGAGAGCTTTTTCCCCTTCGCAAGGAGAGTGGCTTTGTTTCTCATCTTGCTCTCTTTTCGAAAAAACCACGTACACACTTTCAACATGAAGCGACATTTAATCGGAAGTCGTTTTTTATTTTTTCTTATTTTTTCATTGCATAGTGTTCATTCCGAAGTGTGTACGTGATTTTTTTGAGGGGGAGGGCAAAGAAAGGAGCAAAGCCACTCACTCTCGGACAGGGAGGGCAAAGTCCCCCCTGCTTACACGCTTACAACACCAAAAAAAAGAACATAAAACTAGCAGTATTGTTCCAAAACTTTAAATTGTCACATCTCTTAAACAAAGGCCGTCCCTCGCGAAAAAAAATTGTTTTACATAATTACTCAGTATGATCTGCCCTACAATTTAAAACACATTGGTGAGGTGTGACCTAAAATGCATATTTACCATATTTTGTATATCCAGTGTTTTACTAGTCTCTCTTATTATTTCTTTTACTTCATCAATATTTTATATTCAAAAAATTGTAATATTATTAAAACAGCTAGTTATTTATTTTAAATGCAGATTGATATGCTACACACAGTTACATAAAATACAATGTACCAAGAGCAAACAAAGTAATAAACTTTCTAATTATTTTAATTTACATTGTTTAGTCAAATTTTAATTTTTGTTAGTCACAACAAAAAAATTAATAATAAAACACTATACTGAGAAAGTAGATCGGCCATTGATCTCGCGGCCTGAGTACGAGAGCTGCAAGTGGGAGGTCCCGAGCTCAAATCTACACCGTCGGATTTTTTCGGTCTCTTTCAAGTCAAGTTTATCGATTGAAAAGCGAATCGGGCCTCCGAATTAGCTTAAATGAATCGTGGATATAGAAGTGAAATGTTGAAAAATATTGTAATCCTGAAGAGAATCAATTAAACTTCTTTTATCTTTTACTGAGAAAGTAAAGTTTTATCGAGCAGAATTCGACGCATAAGAGAGTCAGTATGTGTAAGATAAATAAAATTAGAGAAATATTTTCGAAGTGCTTTACCGACAAGAAGAAAAATAAAATATTGTAATTCTTTTGTAACTGTTGATAATCGGATAGATTAATAAAATAAGCAACTACATATTAATGCATTTAATACAGTTATCTAACAGAATTACAAAGATTTCAGATTAAAAAACTTTTATATCAAACTTGATTAAAATTTAAACGCATATTTTCAGTCTAATTTTTTAAATTAATAAATTTTATGTCTTTATATACAAATAATAAAAATATTTTTCCATTACTTAATCTAAATTTAGATAATTAATTAATGTATATCACAATAATTAATTAATGTATATCACAAATTTAAAATTAATAAACAAATTAGTAAGAATCCTCAGGCTCTGAAGTTTCTAAACTAAGTAATATAAATACGGTCATAAAAGCCGTTCGCAGAATGTTGTGCGGAAATATGCGTGTATATACGTGTGCATATATATATATATATATATGTGTGTGTGTGTGTGTGTGTGTGTGTGTGTGTGTGTGTGTGTGTGTGTTCACATGTAAATTTTTACACGTGAATTTTGAGTTGAGATTTTAATTCTTTAAATCATATAGAATGCTATATTTGCATCGCATATACCTATAAAAGACCTCGACTACCTCCCTAACTAATTTTAAATTATTGCGAAAAAACTCCTCGGCCAGGAATCGAACCTGGAACCTCCGGCTGTCCGTACCGTTTTAATAAACAAATATTTTAATAAAAACCTATATTATTAAAAATATTTTCTAAAAGTTATATTAAATTTGGCAAAAATCTATAATAAATTGTAATTTATATGTAAACAAAAAATATATATCATTATTTGTATCATATAACAACTTTTTTAAAAATTATTAGAAAATGAAGCAATATTAATAAAATAATGTATACTACAGATATCCAATATGCTATGCTAAAATAATCAAATCTTATTGTTAGTTGAGTTAGCGTAAGAAAAACGGAATTATATAGCTCTAATATCTTGCTAACTAATAAATACAAGATAATATTCTTCTTTATGTTACTATTGTGCTAGTTACATAGCTTTAAAAAATAGCTATTAAACATGTGGCATAAAGTATTTACGAGCACTTATAAAATTGAAGGTTTTATTTATCTCTGGTTTTTAGTAACAAAAATTACAATTTTATCTTAGGTATAAAAAATATAGTAATATTTTTAGATAATTCTATATATAATTAACCATTATTGCAACATATATCTTATAATAAATAAATATATATTTTAATAAAATTAAATGTTTAGGGTAAATTGATATAAATGAGACGAGAATAGTTGTCACTGCACGATAAATATGTGCGTAAGAGTAATCGCTGTTTTGTGCATTACCTCACCTAACCTCAAGTACCTATAACATTTCTTTCAAACGTCATTATATTTCTTTACTTTACTATGTCATCTATAATCGAACTTAAAGTGCTATCTATATTTGAAATTAAAATATCGTCTTCGAAAAACGTACTTGTAAATTTATAAAATTTATTTAGTAGTTTATTTTTTAGTAGTTATTATTTAATAGTTTTTTTATAAATAAATTATTATTTTTGTTGTTGTTGTTGTTGTTTTAGTTATACTTGATATACAGGGTGTCCCATTATTTTAAAATTTCTCGTAGGCAGATAGAAAAAGTAAAAGTGAGTCGAAAAGTTCCATACTATTTTGCGAGATTTGCAATAGTTACCGAGATCTTAATTAATAAAGATCTGCGAATAAGCAGGCATCAGGCTGTCTTACGCGCATAAGCCTGGCTATCTTTTATTATGTATATGTTACAGTATATGCTGTTATATTAGCTCCTCCCATACGTTGCTATACGAGTAACACCGTAAGCGCGCAAAGTACGCCGGGCTGTCTTACACGCATAAGACAGCCCGATGCATGCTTTATTCGCGGATCTTTTTTAATTAAGATCTCGATAACTATTGCAAATCTCGCAAAATAATATAGAATTTTTTGACTCAGTTTTACTCCTGCAAGAGATATTAAAGTAATTGTGGGACATCCTGTATACTGATATCCTAATTTTAATAAAACAAATCAGAAATTATGTACGGTATAAGTCTTCTATAAGAAACATGTGACAATTAATCCTGTAGAAAATACATTGGCAAATTTGCACAATCGTGTTGTAGCACAAAATAACTTTTTTTATATATAAAGATATATTCGATTAATATTTTTTTTTTTTAAGCAAAAGGATGTGACTGTTACATGTATCCAATATTACATAATATTGCGAATATTTTGTTTTTTTATAATAATTTATTTTGGATGTCGACTTTGCTTGTTTCTTTTATTGTACATTACATATAATGAAGAAAATATATAATATATAAATGCAATATATAATATATGAATTCAATATATAGGATAATTCAATATAAGATATAATATTGCAAATCTATAATATTGCATTCATATTAAATATTTTCCTTATAAAATGTTTAAATATATTTACAAAATGTCTTTTAAGTAATATAAATATCGAACGTTTAAAAATATATATTTATATAAATTAAAGTATTATATTAATTATTTATAATAAATTAATTCTTGTGTTATTCTTTATTATATATTAGTAAAGAGTTTTTAATAACTTTAAAAAATAGGTTTTAGGTTTTTGACTCACCGTGTCTAACGCTTAATGGACTTGTAGGACTTCGTGGATGTTCCGAAGATGTTTCATTAGGTGTTTGTTGATGTGAATGCTGATGTTCTTCGGTAGCTGTGACAATCGGTGTTCCATTCATCGCGGCTCTTCATTCGCGCTGCGCGTTATCGGCTCGCAGATCAAACTTTCTGAAACTTAATTTTATATATATATGAATTTTTCCATATATATGTATATTACCTCGATTGATTTAAAATGTATTAAGTACATTTATGTTATTAATTTTCAGAGTAGCTATTATTACTTGTTTGCAAATATAATTTTACAATTGTAAATTAATTTTGTTTGTTATCTCTGTAGTACAAAACATTTTTTATCTTGTATGTTGCTTCTCGTGAAATATGACAGTATAAGGGAACGCCCATTACGACCAAAAGTTTGTGTACTCTTGATTAAAGAAGTTTTTTAACTCGAACATCAGGTTTTATTTCGTATTGGCCATTTTCTTATACTGTCATATTTTTTTAACACGTTGACCAATTACGAGAGTTAACTCATAGTCTGTCTGGCCACTACGAGTTATCTCATACTTGACAATGTTCTATTCATCACCTTCTACGAGTCTTTCTAATATATGGAATGCAAAAGATCATATTGGATGTCTGTATAAGTTCGTTTATGACAATTTATTGGCATAAAAAAACAGAAGCTGTAATTTTCATTACTTTTGATATAAATAGAAATAATTTGCTTGAGTTTTTTTTCATAGAAACACAAGAGCCAGAAATATCAAAATCACCTATTATCAGCTATTAAATATTAGTCAAAATTTATAAAATAAAAATGGTTGAACCATTTATAATAAATGGTTCAACTAATTTGGCATTTTTAACGAAATTCACTTAATCCATGGTGGCAATCAATTTATTAAATATTACCTTGATTTTTATCAAAAAATGTGTTTTGGTTAAAACTTTACATACACTAGAGCTAACTGATACACGTACATATATAGATACATGACCTTATTGTAAATTTGCGGAACTACTCGATTACCTAACTCTAACTTAACCTAAATGTTGAAAGTATATTTTCAACTATCCTGTGTCATTCAAACATCCGGAAAAGTAAAATAAAAAATAATAACAACAATTATCATCAGCTTATATAATATAAAACTAGCAAAGATTTATTCAGTCAATAAAAAATAATAACAAATAAAATAAATAATAATGTTTTCAAAAACTATTTCAATTATTCGAAAAATATATGTACTGAATAATTTGTAATAGGTATTATGCGTATCTGGTATATAATACACATACATCTCTTACAAAAAAGAATTACTGGCAGTAATATATTGCGGCAGTGGTACAAAAGAATTACTGGCATTCTATGTAATTGTCAATAATATTCTCAGTGATTCCTGTAATATCTAATAATATTCTTGTGTGATTGTCAGTAATATTTATATTATTGCCTTTATGTGTAATAGGCAGTAGTTCTTTTTTATAAGGGATATAATACAGACTCTTGACATGTACCAGGCATTCCAGGTATTACCAACAAATTTAAAATAGAAACCGACTACTTCGATATTTGAGTATCTGATCACCCGATGTAATTTATCGGCCAAATATATATGTACGTATATAATACACATGAATTATTTTTTCTAAAAATAAAAACAATATTACCTTATTTATAATAAAATCTTGTGTGTACTTGCACTGTCACTTAAAAAAAAAAAAAAAAAACTTTTCTTCACTGTTTTATTCACTAACTTCTTTATCTTCTCTAATATATGCTCATTTATTTTTTTAAATTATTCTTCACTGATATTAATATTGAACTGCAACACACAAGGCACCTCAAAAAAACCTAGTCATTATCAAGCCACTGACAATAAACGTTAAACAAAAAAGTGAAAAAATCGAACAGAATTCACGTTTGCGCTATTAGAAATCGATGTTTTGTTTCGAAATTTGCACGCAGAAACGACTGTTCATCGATGTCAGATTGGCGTATGATATCTGTAGCGTCTCGATCCGGGATTTCGAGGAGCGAGTCACCGCCATCCGCAGATGACGTCGGCGTCGTCATCGCCACCGTTGCCGCCGTCGTCATGGCGCTTGCCGTGTTATCGGAGGTAGCGGGCGAGTAGCGCCTTTCGCCGATTGGTCCACCGGCACTTCTGAAGGCGGGATCAGGAGGCAAAGCCGGAAAAACGACAAAAACGGGGAGCGGGAGGATTTAACCTATAGCTTCCACGTTTGACGTGGCACCCTGCTGCGATGCCCGGCCCGTCGGCGATGGCAACGCGCCTGCGCCAACCTCTCGACCCTTTCTCAATGACGCTTGGCGTCTCCCACTCTCTGCGTCGACTTCAGATTAAACAGCCTACTAACTCCTACTGAAGAAGTAGACGTTGTCACGGGAAACAACGCCTCTCTAAGCGCGATGCAATTGTTGATTGTTGTTAGGTGACAGTAAAACTCTCTATCAACTCATTCTGATGTATTTGCCTAGATAAAAAAAGAAATAAATGCGTTATAAAGAAATAAAAGTCTTTTGATACTTGTGTCAAAATAATCGAAGATTTTTATGTAATTTATATAAATTTATGTAATCTATCTAATCTATCTAATTTATTTTATTTAGTATATTATTACACCAATTTCTTTTTTACCCTTCTTACTGTATACATATAATAAATTATCTGATAACGTATGGGAAAAAAAATTTTAAACTTATTTGATGTTATCAAAATATTATTTGACTACATTTAAATAAAAAATGTAACAAAAGAAAGTGTAAACAAAATATTTTATCGTGTGCGCACACACATATTTCATTTGTTAAAAAAATTATTATTTGTTAAATTTAAAGTTATATTTTAGATAAATGCATTATGTCAAATAAAATCCGATTTCTTCTTACTTTCCGATAGCTATTTTCTGGATAAAGATATTTGTGATATCTATTAAAGATAAAAATATCGAGAATTTATCTAGAGGTGAAAAAATTAGGCCTAAATGCATTATATTAGATAAATACAAAAAATTTTCTAAAGACAGAATGTCACTTACTTTTTTCTCATTGTTACTATAGAATCAACATTTAAGAGAAGTTGTTAGCAGAGTGTTTAATAGATTGATCGATCTTTCGACTTCTGCAGTGTGTTTTCCCAGACAAATTGAGTGACATCCATAAGAATAGGTGTGTGTAGTCTGTAAACAAGCGTCGTATGCAAGTCATATATACGGTGGTGATGTAGTGGTATGTAAGGGAGGGTCTAGGGATTGTTGAATCACTACCGCCATGCTGGATCCTTTATATTACGCCATTGCAACTGAGAGTTGCTTTCTGGTTGCTTCGTGGCACTGCCAGTTTGGGGTTGGGCAATTGGTGCAAAAGATGCGACGCCCATCCCCAAACCGCCAGTGCCACGCCCCATGACACGAACGGACCAATGACCGAGATAACATCGCTGAGATAATGTCAATACCGGCATTCACCAATAGGATTACCCTCTGATACGGTCTTTTGCTTGCGGGTGACTGCTGTGCCCTCCCTTAACCCCCCTCCGGCCTGTCCGCTGATTCCTTCACCAAATGGATGCTTTTCAATTCCAAGCTTGCTGTCTCACAATACGGCTAACGACCCAGCTACTACCGCTATCTACCATTGAGGATCAATATGTATGTGCGTGTACATATGCACGCGCGCGCGCGTATGTTGTGAAAGAGAGAAAAAGAGAACAGAAAGGAAGAAGAGAAGGAGGAAAGAAGGGAAGGAGAGAGAGAGAGAAGAGACGATTAAGAGCGCGCAGGATTAAGGTACCTATTTACTATCAGCGAATTTCGATGTGCAAGTGTAATTGTAATATGCACAACATATATTCTGGAGTATTAAAGCGCGACGTATAAATTCAAAGATAAGAAACGAAAAAAAATACATCTTCATAAATTCTGCAAGAGAGCCTTTATATGCTTTATGATGCCTGCAGACAAGAAGTGTTAACGCGCAACAAAGTAATGCAATAATTAATCAATATGCTATCATAAGAGCAAAATGCTTATTAGTTACCGCATAGATAGTCTGTAGAAGTCATTATTTTCTTGCAACTGCTGATGATCATTATTCTTTTGCTACCTAATTAACGTCGATGATATGGAGCGTCAAAACAGAAGACAATGCATTTTGATGAAGAATTAATTTCTTAAATGTTTGTATTTATAATTTATTCTTTCTTTTGTTATTACATATTTTATTGAGTATACAAAGTGTCCGACAATTGGTATACAATCTTTTGTAGACAGAAGAAGTAAACCTGCACTGAAAAAAGAGTTTTGTTAACATAACCAAAATTTGGTAAATCATATCAAATAAAGTGTTTTAGAAACCAAATTTTGGTTAAGATGACCAAAATTTGGTAATCTTAACAAAACTGTTTTTTCTGTATGAGTCGATAAGTCTTATATCATTTTGCGAGATTTGCAATAATTACCGAAATCTCAATTAACAAAGATCTGCGAATAAGCTCGCATCGGACTATCTTACGTATATTTGACAATTGGTGTACAATCTCTCGTAATCAGGGTAGACGTTCCTTATTTTTTCGGTTACGCGCATAAGAGATCTCGATGCTTATTCGCGGATCTTTGTTAATTAAGATCTCGGTAACTATTAAGAATCTCACAAAATGATATACTTTTCAACTCAGTTTTACTCCTTCTACCTGTCTATGAGAGATTGTATACATCAATTGTCGGACATTTTGTATATTGTACATATATATATAAAAAAAATTTGCTGAAAATTGAATTGCTGTTTTTCATCAGCACGTCTTAGCGTTTATCATGATATAGTATCTTTTGTTTCGACGCTTTGTACATATGTATATGTGTGTACCTGTATCGATATAGTTTCTACGTATAATTTAATAAGTACTACATACTAAATTTTTAGTTTATTGAACAGTGACACTTGGAAAATTATGTTGTTTATGGTCAAATATTAGAAAAAAATATAAGTAAAGTGAAAATTTAAAACCGCTGCAGAATCCCTTAACTACAAAATTTGATATTGTTTTTGATATCTTTTTCGTCGTAAATATTAAAAACTACTACTTAGATAAGTATGTTAACACGAGACATGTTGAGCTCGAACTGATACTTGCATCAAATACTATTTCATCCGAGATAGTTTGTTTTACGTTTATAAGTTTAGCTTGATATCCCGTGTAGATTTCTGTAGAAGATTAAAATTAAAAATTAAACTTAAAAATCAAAACGTTAATTTATATTTAAAATGTTATACATGCCACTTACGTTAAAATAGATACTGGAAAGTCCCATGTAAAATGATGCCATAGTTTTCTTTAAATGCAAAAAACAGACTTTTAGTTTTGTTATTTTTTAATATTGTTTTTTTATTTTACTTCACTGAAGCTTAAATTAATAATAATTATATTATTAAAGTAATAATAACTAATAAAATTAAAGAGAAAACACTTAACAGAAATTTAATATTAGGGTAACTGCGGGATTTGAGCCGCGCGGGGTTTTATGCCGCATAGAGCAGAAAAAATAGAAGAAGTGATGATAATATGCGTGCAATTACTTTGTTATGTGCCTTTATGTTATATTA
>QVOB01004234.1:0-10566 GCA_014839585.1 Pseudomyrmex concolor | reverse complement strand
GGGAAGGGGTCAAAAAGGGGCAGCTCTCGGCCTTCTGCTGCCAACAGATAATAACTTTGAATCCCCAACGAGAGCCCTTCCCCGTACCAAGATACCCCGGCTGTCCTCCGTCGAAGCTCAAAGTTCTGCAGAAACTTCTATCCACCAAGCCTTCGTCGACTAGCTATAGCTAGAGGTACAGGTATATATGGAAACTTGGGGATACGAGCGGGGGTAAAAGGGCAAATCCTTAGTTTCGAAGAAATCCAATTCTGCATCCCTTGTTGTTATCAGCTACTCGGAATTCTCTCACCTTTGCGACGAACAATCGCTCGAGTCTCGTTTTTGGGTTTCTTTACATTTTCTGTTCTTGGGATTTGATTCTCCATACTATTATGGTAAGTATATACATTTCGTTTGTTTGTTTGATATTAGAATGACTTCGTGATATTATTTTCTTCTCACACACACATTTCTCGTATATTTCGAGGTACAACTTCAATAACGCTCTTCTCTGTCTACATTAAACATTAGTGCGATATTGCATTTGCAGTGATTTGCATGAACTCTGACTTTACAAAGACATCGGTGATGAATCGCGAGTTTATATGTTACAAAATTGAAATAAGATAATTGTAACGATAGCTATTAAAAGTTAAGTAACCACCGGGAGAACAGATAACTCCAAAAGATTGATATTGCTTCAAACATCGGTGAAAATAACGCATTAAAACGCATACACACAATAAGCTGATTAAAAAACGCGTGGTGTTTGCGAGATTCGAGCAGGAGAGAGGGGTGATATTTGTCGTCTGATCTCTGAATTTTCATTGCGGGCGGAATTTGAACGCAATTAAAAGGCGTTTAACGAAATGTGACGCGCAGGAACGCGGCGCTAACGATCGTCAGCGATATGAAGCATCGGGCGACGGTCTGCATTTTAACGAATCGCAGCGAGACAAGCATCGAAATCGCGCGTCATTACGAGCGCTGTCGTGCGCGCGCGCACGCACACACGTGTGCGACCACAGTACAAGAAGAACGCTTCGCTATTCTCTTTTACGCGGGATTTGATTTATAGGCGGTCTCTTATTGAAAAACGTTGTAACGTTCTACTAGAGAATTCGCGAGTCGGAAAGAGCCGTGTTAACCGACGAAAATGTTCGCGCACACATTCTCTTATAACTTCGATCCAGAGGCGCTGACTTTATTCAGGAACGACCGGACTTTTTGCCGGTTTTGGCGACGCGCCAATTTCGTGGGAGAAATTAACGCTAGATTTACGAGGTGTTACGAGAATAGGATTTACGTATTTGTTAACCCGCCACTGTCGTGTCGCTATTACGCCCCCTTCGGTGCGATATTTCACCGTCGAGCGCGATCGGCAACATTTTCGCCGCGTTTCCTTTCGCGTAGATAGAGAGTATGAATTATTGGCTAGAGTTCGGCGCAATTACCACGGAGCGCAATTATCTGCAGGTACATTATCCGCGGTATGGGACTCGGTCTCTAAGTACACATTTAAGCAAACGTAGTTGGCCGTAATTAGTAGAATTGCCGCAGTTATTACTTGAGAATAAAACTGGAGGCGATCGTCATATGACCGAGCCTAAAAAGAATCGAGCCTAACTGATTTGACGTGATTTCGCGCGCGACGACGCGTTTATTTTATTTGTTCTCGTTAACAATTAAACGAAATCACGGCAAAAGCGCTTTTTGCGAGCAAAATAAACTTCTCAAACGCTCGTCGAGTAATTTCGGATCTCCAATTTCGCGCTCCCGATTTGACATTAAGACGAAATTTCATGGTGCGCGTTATCGATCGCATGAGATACAGGCCCTTTATAACGGAATAGCCGCAATACCGCGGATATATACAAACGCAGAACGTGGAACGTATTGTTAGAATACGATCTTGTTTGATTGGAACTGAAATTTGACTTTCTTCCCATCTCAAGAGTTAGATCTGACACCGATTCTTCTTTTGTTTTCTCATAAAATGTGAGAAATGATTATTGAATTTTTTTTTATCGCGTGACGTGTTATTTATGGTTTGCTATTCTCTCTTAACGCATAACTCGATTCGAAAGATATCGAAATGTTTTATTCAAAGCTTTGCTTCTTAGGGAAAGATGGAGTTTCTGTAATACATCATTGTCTACGTAACACTATAGTGAGAGAAGTGTTATACAGAATGTGTCGCGCAACAGGATGATGAAAGCTGAAACTGAGTGAGTGCTTTTCACTCCGTGATTATTTATTTTATGCAAATTTCGAATGTATAATATATATGTATTTATACATAATAATTGAATTTATATAATATTGTATTATTTATTTATTTAACATATTAAATTAACAGTGTTTTTACAAAATATTGTTACTCTAATATAAAATCAAATTAGATGAAATATTATACTATAGTCTTGAAGTTACGACATGTCTTTGCCAGTCGTACGAATATGATGGCCAGACTAGCCGTCGTGCATCCAATAGGAAATAATCGCGGTGAACCGGAAGTACATCCGTGTTTCCATGTCCACCGACCACATGCCCGTCCGTCCGTCGATTACACAGTTTTGCGCTCGGCGTCTCCGATGGAAATGTCGCTAATGCATTATGAAAATTATGCAAATATCGTGGGTGCAGGGTAACTACGCTACATTAGGTGAATAATTTCTGCAGCAAAGCAACAACTGTGCGCTATTTTTGACCGTGGTTTTACATTTCATTTATTTTTTTTTAGTTCATCATTGCGTATATATATACGCAACGATGAGATCCAAAATTAAAAATCGAAAAACGTGCGCATATTTTTTTTTCATTCTCGCGGCTATCATTCACGGCTAGAAATTGATCTTTCGCACGGTCTCCGTCGATCGTGAAGATATCGTTTACTTAGCTTATATTGACAAGACGTATTCTGTTTCCGACGCGGAACTCGTGTATCATACGTGCGCAGATACGAGCAAATTTGAACTTACTTCCGCGCGTGCGTATGTACACATATTCCGCATATATGTATATATATAATATGTGTATATATTATATATTCCGTCTATTCAGGAATTCATTACGGTCGATTCTACGGTCTACGTTAAGATTTGCCGGATACAGGACCGCCTCGGAGTATAGTCGGATATCAAGCATCTCGGGCTCGTTGAAAACGACCTGAATTCGCGCTGCGATAGTGAAGCGCGAATACAGATAGATAGATAGAACGGTCAGGGAGATAAAGGTCTTTCACGGATCAACTATTGACAGAGGTCATGGATCTGAACTTTTCCCCTCCCCCCTCTCTCTCTCTTCCTCTCTCTCTTTCTGTCCTTTATTCATGCAAGAATGCTTTTGTTGCCGGTTAAGTCGATCGCGTGAATCGAACATTTTCTCATGTTTATTACAAAAGTGTGTATATTGTGCGCCAGTATATATGTATATGCTTTTGACAAAATAATCCGTTTTGCATAAGTACATAAATACAGAGTGTCAAAAAATAATTTGATTTCTTAGTAGCTAATGATTTAGATTCATACATTATTATTTTATGCTTAAAGATAAATCGAATCGCGTTAAATAGTGAAAGAAGACGGAAAACAATTCTCTGCCAGATGATGATTCGGATTCCGCGTAAATTGCGGATTACATCGGCGTCCAAATTCTCGTCCGACGGTTTGGCTGATGTCTGCGAGCTATATTTGCGCCGCTGTAGAATCGGGGCTTAATGAATTCCTGAATAGTAGGAATGCGTGGCTTGCAGATACGGTGATAGCACAGAAGAAGTAGAAGATTTGCGTCTTCGGTGTACAGGATGTAACAATTACGAATATTTTTTCAATTGTAGATGTTACGTACATATACACTCATGTATATATACATCGCCTCCCTGATCAACGACGTTAATATAAGAGGTTTTCCTTATCGATCGCTTAGCGCCTTCGTGTGAATTTTGTTTTTCTCTTTCCGCGTCTTCAACAACTTTTCCCAGCCTTTCATGGAAAGACAACCCTTGTGTTGTAAAAGTTTCGGGACAAGTACTTAGCATAAAAATCGTCTTTCGGAAACTCGTTTGGTGCAAAGTTTTTTTTCTCAAAAAAAAAAAAAAAAACAAATAAATAATCGCGAAACGTACACTTTTTTCTTATTACCGTCAAATCTGTTTGCCGTTATCAGAATCCGCGACTTTCGCAAATCTAAATAATTCATTTTTATTTTGCTCACTACGATCCTTCACATTTTATATTTCGCTTCATATTTTTTGTCTTCTCTCAACGAAAAATTTTTAACAAGTTTGCAAATAACTTACTGAAACACCAACAACGAAGAGTTTGAGATAAAGCACGACGTCGCATGTGTGTGACATTCAGTTTTTTTATTAATGTTTGTCGTCGCGCTGGGTCTTGAATTTCTTGGCGATATTCATGCAAGTGCGCGTGGTCGCATGGACATAACCATTAAAAAAATTACTGCGGAATTTATAAAAGTGAAAAAGGCTGTTTCAGCACAGCATTTAAAGACGACTTAACGACGTACCTTATTCTCTTCGTGACACATCGTGTAGAATCGTTGCGCGTAAAACTCCCATATATACGCAGATCGGTCGTCGTGTCACGCTCGGTCGACGTTGATTCGACGGCACCCTGTATAACGGACACGAAACGACGATAAATCGTCCGCGACCCCATAACCCCGCGGATGAGTCTGGCGACACGAAAAAGATTCTCTGACTTTCTCCCGACTCTTAGCTCGTACGCCCGTAAAGTCGACATCGGTGTGCGATCATCGTAAGAAAATACCTACTCTGCATCTCTTCACACAAATATTTCTACTTACTTTCTCAAGAAAGGAGGAATCATACAGACACATCTCTTATTAGAAAGCAAAAAAAAAAAAGCAAAAATTGATAGAAATATTTTTATAATTTTTACTGTAAATATTATAATCGTCATATAAATCACCTCATGATATTCATAAATCTAAAGGTTGCGGAGAAAAATAATTTAGTTACAAAGAAAACATAAATCGGGATTTCGATAATGAGAAATTTATTTTCATAATTAAACGTTGAGTGATCTGATAATATATTGGATTACGTGAATAATTGAAAATTTATGTAGCGATGGTATAATTACAAACAGTCATAAACGTACATATCTAATTACAGTGTGTGTGTTATTAGTATGCAATTATTATAAGTAGATTAAGAAAACATCTATTAATTATTATGTGCGTCATGCGATATGTGCGTTATATGATACCTATACATACCATGATATTCAGCTATCAACGCTTATATTACAAAACTTGAGAATATTATTTCTCAATTGACAAAAGAAACGAAAGCGCCGGAAACTTCCTCCTCGTCGACTATCGTTAAACTGATCGTAAAAATTGATAACAATTTTATTTGATTGAGGGTACATTGAGGTCTCTTTCTTCCCTCTTTATATCTAATTTTTTTTTGCCGACCCTACGCCGCCATTCATAAATTTTCTCCACTGCCGGTAGATCGGCATTTGCCAAAATGTTTAATCGATCGACTTCAATTACAGCAGGAATAAAAAAATAAAGTAAAATGTTAATTATACTTAAAATGAAAGAAAAAAGTGTAATATAAAAGATGATAAAACAATCTTGTGCTTTTAGAAATTTTCAAGTCAAAAGACTCTTTTTGAAGCAGAAGCTGAAGTGTCTCGTAAATACATGGTGAAATTAATTGAGCGGTCGTCCGAATATCATGTGATGTAGAGTCACACGCGTTAATGTCATACGCGTTAATGTCATACTATGCGAATTTTGCGGTTTGTGCGTACTTCACGCGTAGCGTCACAATAATTAACTCTTGTTGAATTATCCGGCGCAATACCGACGATATTGCGCGAACGCACGCGACAATAAATGCGTGCTGCGTGTTCGATTCATTTTTGCGTCTGGTTAATAATGCAATTAGAAACCTCGCGAGTGACGCGCCGCGCTTACGAAACGCATCACGTTGCCCCGGCTAATCTCATCTAATTAGACGCGATTGAATTTACCCACGGCAACTTCGACTTTACGTAAAACTTTGTCGGCGGCGGGCAGACTGATTCGATTATTCGTTTGTCATCGCGTGATGCCGGCCAGTCTGACAAACGCGTGTAAACGGAAAACTTTTTATTTCCGCGAGTTTTCAGCCAGATATATTCGACGCGGTAAAACGCTCTAGATATAGGCCGATTGAAGGCAATTCGAGGAACAAATGAAAAAAACGAATTCGCTCGTCGTGCACGTCGAGTATCGACTGAAAAGACCACATATGGAAGTTTATCCAACGCAACATTTAACTCAAACTTTATATTTGGCAGCGACGTCATTCACGTTTTCATTTGTCGTGCTGCTCATTTAAGTTCTGCTGATGTGTTTGTATTTTAGTAAAATAATTGATATTAAAAGGCTGGGAATCATACTTTATTTTGGTGTACAATGAAAATACATGCGCAACACAAAAGTACTAAAATAAATAGAGCAGCAAAGTGCACCCGACTCGTCTTGCAACAAGAATCATAACACGATATTATATATATGTATGTATATATATATATGTGTGTGTGTACATATTAGTATGTTTGTATATCGGAACCTCGTGACGGTCCTAGTAGCAACGTTCCATTTCATTAGCACTTCGTTAATTGTTAATGGATTATAATGCACCACTAGCGGGTCATAAGCGCATACATGTACATGCCAGCAATACGCGACGACAGAACGGTGCTCGTTAATCGCGTCATATTGCGCAACCCGACGAACACAAAAGCCTCACCGTGCTTACCGCAGCTGCGAATTTGCAATGTAAACGTAAAAATTGCGAACGACGTCACAAAGCACTGCAACTGTTTGTTCACGCCTTGCGATAACGTAATACGTTATACTGCGAATACATTATTATACAATGTTACGCTTCTTCTGGTTTGCGAATAAATAAAATAATATAAACAGGTGATATTTTATATTTATAAATAAATCATGAAATAATTAAATTTGTTAAATGTACAAGACAGAGTGTGTATATAAAAAAAAATTTAATTTATAAAAAGAATTTATAACTGATAATAAAAATTAACAAATTCACGAATATATAAATCTCGCGGAAGTAAAATGCTTGAGTTCTAAAAACAATTAAAAATCTTCTGAAAATAAGTTCTGAATATTATCCTTTACATTTTCGTACTAAATTTATATGCTCCTAAATACATCACATTTAAATAATTGATATAAAAACCTGTGCGGTTGTGTAATGCGATTTGTAAAAGAATTAACATGTAATGTGCTCTTGAAAAATGCTCGTTCTTTTTCAACTTACAAAATCGCGTGCCGGATTGAACGATAAATCCGATCGGCGGTTTTAACGACAAGCGCTCCCGATGAAATGACAACCGAGATTTGCAAATGCTCTTCTCAACCGATCATAACGTTCAGATTTGACAATAGTTACAAGTTTTGACACGTCGAACGAATATTTCCCGTTTTGTTTAAACTCCGTTTATACTGTCTAAAGCTGTACGTACATATGTGACGTTGTTTCACCAAACATACGCTACAATATTTTCTTACCAAACTAGAGAGGATTTGTAAAATAGGCATGAATAAATTTTCCATTTTTAATTATTTATTATCTCTCGCAAAACTACTCATGTAATTTGTTATAAAAACTTTATTTTTTATAAATAACAAATTGTTCTGCAAATTCAAATAAATCATTTAAGAGTGCGTAAATATATGAGCGCGCAATTAGATCGTTACTTAGACAACAATAAAAGCCGAGATCTGACGATAATGATCCCAAACTATCGTCCGACCTTATCGCGGTCGCATCTACTTAGGATCGTCTGGTCTTATCGATTGCATCTACTGACGCGGATGCAGACGTAACTCCGTGGATATAAATCGAAATAAACTATGGAGGCTCTTCGCAATTCTGCCAATAGACATATTGGATTTCAATTACCTTACGCGCGATAGGCGCGGTCAGAGTATGTATGAGAGGGTGTTCTGAATAATGTGCGCGGGCGCACGACAGAAAGCGAGATCGAAGGCGGACGCGCAAGGGGTAGAGACGTTCCCTAGTTTATTACGGCCATTTTTTCGCGCTCGATATCAATATTACCATAACTTTACATTCGTAATTGGTTGGCATCGAGCCAGTGTGTGACGTAGTTCCCTGCCTCTTCCTCTCTCCATTTTTTTTCCTTTCAGTCTTTACGCGGAACTGCATTTTTTCTTCGGATCTCTCTTTTGCGCCTTCCTTTCTCTCTATCTCTTTTTTCTTCCTTTTTTTTCTTCCGCTGGCTATTTCACTATTCCCTGTCATGACACTTTTTCGCAAGACCATCCCTCCGTAACATCGTGATCGTGCGCGCAGCTAGCTCGTTTTTGGTCTTTGTTCGCGACCTCGACCATTGTTACCTCAACAATTGTCGCGTCCAAGGCTTAGGTGTCCAATGACGATCGGCGACCACTAAGATACGTGAGACGGATGCTTAAGTGCGGCGCACTCTTGCCACATTCGTTGGCCCCTCTGCGCACGTGGATTCTGAGGGGAAGAAAGGAGCAGCATTCTATGAACGGGGATGATCCTTAAAAGGCCCTCACGTCTCCGAGAAGAATAACGATCTTTTCGCGAGACAGGAAGTACTTCGACGAAGTACGCACTTCAACATACGATACATACTTCGTAAACAACTTTAGTACAGGTGTCTTTGCTGACAGAAAAGTTAATAGATGTTGTGTAAAAGATGAATTATTATTTGATTTTTAGTTTTTTTAAATATAATGTTTTAATAATAATTATAATAATTAACTACCACTACATCATGCCATTACGTGAAAGAAACGCATTAAAATTTTACTAAAATTTTACCACAAAATTAAATTCCAATATATAATCTTCCTTTTCACTACCGAAAATAGGATAGACGGAAATTCCCATTTCCGATCGAAATCGCAAATAGGTTTACGATAGGTCTCCCTGGACTGTCTTAACGTATTTAAGTACTACCCGCTTGAGAAGGTTCGCCGCGAAACCTCATCTTCCACAACCATAATTACAAATTATGTAATACACTCAGTGCTTGTATACAATGTGGCCCAGACTTACCGACTCAGTTTCACTCATACACGCGCGCATATATTTTATTTAAAAAATAAATTAATAAGTTTCATATATTTAAAGCATAAATTAATAAGTTTTATATATGAACATACCATGGTGATTATTATTGAGATTTATATAAGTGAAATTTAACAATGTTCAATGCATTTGCCAGAAAAAATTTTATTTCAAATAAATCAGAAGTGAAACGTAATCTAGCTTGAAACGCACTATATTGCATATTTTGTTTTTATCGCGTGAATTATTATAAGCAAAATAGGCAAACATTTTACCGGTTATGTGTGGCTGTCCAAATTATTATCGCGATATTATACAGTCGTTCAATATTTATGTTATCTTAATATTAGTGCAAACAGCAGGAACAGAGAGAGAACTGCGATATGCACGTGGCTCATAAACTCAGCGCCGCAAAAAATGCACCGACCATCGATGGTGTTGGGTTATCTGATGCATCGTATTAATACCGCGCAAGTATTGCGAAATGTAACGCGTAAATATTTGCTACCATCCATAACTACGGCGAAATTTACTCGCGCCGCAGGCAAAGGAACGCTGCCCGTTAAATATAGGATGCAAAAGACTGCGTGAAATTATCAGAGACGTCGTAATTAGCTGCTGTTTACACACTCCTATTCCAGAAGAGAGGGAGATTGACATAAATCCACCGTACGTTGACTTGAACGGATCGCGTTACGCTATACACTAGACGCAGGCAAACACGAAATTCAAATATAGATTTCACAAACAGTAACTTCCGTCTGACGATAGATGTTAATTTACCTATTCTCTACTATTCTACTCAAAATCGACTACAGAAAAACGTGTTAGTAAAAAACGAGAAAACATATTAAATTAAAATAGCGAGAAAATAGTAAAACCAATGATATTGTAAATCGTTGCTAAAATAAATGTTACAATTTACAATAGCTTCTTAAAATGTGTTCTTTGCTTTGTGAAGAACACGTTTTGCACTTAATTGTATTAAATTAAGTGGTGTACTTAAAATATATAAATAAAATATATAAAAACGCGTAAAATAAAATATTTTATAAAGAGTGATGGCAAATTTCGCCCATTTTTTGAACCACGAATTTCAAACTTTTTTTTATGGCGAATAGTACTATTAGACAAAACATTAATCCCAGTAAAATTTTAAGATGAGCATAGGCACAGTTCCGGAGATACAAGGAGATGAAAGTGATGATTTCCAGTCGGGATATACCTATTGTATAAGAAAGAATGCATGGCTGAAGTTCATGTAATATTAAGGGTATATTCTGTCGAATGGATTCATCTATGATCCATTGGACATATCCAATATTACATTTTGGTTAATAAAATTTTAACACTTTGCTGGAATCGGCAATTAGAAACAAAAAGAAAATCGATATATCGATATGCGATATATATCGATATGCGATATATATATCGATATGCGATAT
>QVOB01004233.1:0-10570 GCA_014839585.1 Pseudomyrmex concolor | reverse complement strand
TTACGACGACAAATATCGTAATGTTATTTACACGACTATATCAGGTATGATATAGTCATATATCAATTGATTATTACATTTTTGAACAGAAAGACGAAAATTTGAAGGCAGCTGCCGATATTTTGAAGAAATGGGTATCCCAATAAGAGTTTTACGTATATATTTTACAATAATATGTGACTTGTTTTTTTTTTATGTCAATTTAACAAACGATTGTTTATATATTGCAATACTACGGTAAGTTATTTGACGCAGTTCTGAAGATGGTAGGAACCTAATTTTTACATATATATATAATTTCAATAGATATATATTTCCACTATTTTGATAAAAATATTAAAGATAAAAAAATATTGTTGAGAAGAAAGTGTTTTCTTCATGCTTCTCAAATTCTTGGGTCCCTATTTTTTCCAAATCCTAAAGTACAGCAAACTTCCGCTTGACTCGCATAGGCCAATGTCAATAATTTGGTTCGATAAAGTTCTCTCGTTCTGCTATCCTATTATCGTATATTCACCAGCTTCTTTCTTTTTGTGAAGAATGTTTAAAAACCAATTGAAAAAACACTATGTATTCTGTTTTTTGTTAAGATAAAGTTGTTTTGATAATATATCTGACAGTGATTCTCTTGATAATAAAGTTTTCATTAATTATTTAAATTTCATTAAATATTTAGCTTGCACGATAAGTACTTGAGCAATGGTTTTTAACATGGTAAAAAAAAAATAAAAAAAATCTTGTAGAAAATTAATAAAGTTTCATCGTTTTCGTACATTTTTATCGTTTGTTGACATTTACGATAAGTGTGTGACAGTTGTCTCTCTTACCAGACATTTCTTTAAATTACGCGATTTACTTCGTTCGCTTTGTTCATCGATCGTTTTTTGCAGTTGACTTAGAGCAGCCTTATTTCGTAATTGTTCCCGCTCGAATTCTGCAAGTCCTTCTGTTGCGAGCACTGTATATCTCTGTCCGATTCTAGCGTCCAATCTCGGAATAAAACCTATTGTAATATCCAAGCAATTTTATGGACTTTATATATAAAACCTATGATTATTTATCGATATTTGCATTGATAAGAAGCAATCGATAATCACCCTCGTATCCTGGCAACATAGGATGAACGAAGATAGGATCGGTCCTTTTGAAACGAGCGTTCACTATATCTATATCGCTTTTTCGCGGTAGCTGTGGAAAAAAATAGTATCTTTTTAAATAATCTAACAAAATTTGTCTTTACCTTTTTAGTTGTAAATTATTAAGGAACTTTCCATGTGTATATGAAAATTGTTTATTTATTATCTTTTTTTATTTTATCTTATCTTGTTAATTATCTGTTTCTTCTTATCGCAGAACAAATTGCTAACCTGGCAATCGCGAGTTACACGATTCGACAGAATGAGAGTATTCTCATGATTAACCGTACGATCGAGCAGCAGTTTATGCGTGGCTTTTGCGTATGTTTCGCCGCATCTAAATCGATATTGCGGACAATAACCAGTATATCTGAAAAAAATACGCACACGACTTTTTCAAAATTTGCAAGTGTTGTAATCGTCATCTTTTTAAATTCTCAAAAGTATTATTAATTCCAAGTTACTTAGTAAATCACTTTTCCAATCCTACTTTCCGATGTAAATGACAACTGATTATTATCATTTTTTTTTTTGTGGTTATCAGTTTACCCTGGGATAAGATGAGGCTCTGCTGTAATTAATAATTCTATTTCAACAGACATTTTGCAATCTTAAAGTTTTTTTAAAATAACTTATCTGTCGATTATGAAGCGCAAACAATTTGGGTTTATATTTTTTTTATACAAGAATATCATTATTTTAATTGAGAAAGCTTGTTAATTTTGTGTAACTTATGTCGCGCCAAACAAATGAAATTGCTTCAGTTGTTACGATTTTTGCGGTTTTACTTGAATAAAAAATTGAAACAGCTTGCGAGAGATATTTAACTAGCATGAGAGATGTATAGGGATAGAGAGAGAGAAAGAGAGAAGGGTACTTGTGATAGGAGGGAGGATACGCGTACTCATACGGAAAAAGGTGCACGAGTGTGATTTCGCTTTTCAGTTTTCATGAGACTATCGTGATGATAGCATACTAGGTTTGATTTTCTGAAACTCTGTTTCTTTGCATAATTAAGATCTTATAAGAGTGATAATAGACGCTAGAGAAATATACAAGTGATTTTGTGATTTTCCGCCTTAATGTGTTATTTAGAAAAGAAAATTATGTGGTTCCGTCGAGAGATGAGCTCCATCTTTTACGTCGAATCCGACTGTGAATCTTTGAGTTTGACCAATAATAAGGTAAACTTTCATTATTTGGACTAATAACATTTTTAATAGAATTAGCTAATGGTGTGTGTGTGTGTGTGTATATATACAGGGTGTTTCGCAACTCACGACCATAATTTACATACATATATAAAATAAAACTAACTTGTGCCGAAGTAAAACTTATTACGTTTTCTTAGCATTTAATGCGAAGTTAATAATTAACTTTCTGTTTAATAAAGTTTAATTAGTTAATTATAATTATATCAGAAATTGTATACTTTGCTAACTAGTAAATGAAAGAAAGAAATTTAGTTTTGAGAAGTTGCATATAACTCTGGTGTATCAGAGATAATTATAGAATAATAGATATTTTAAGATGGAGGAAGAAAGCTATGTATATAATTTGCGGAAAAGTGGAAATTCCACCTACGCTCACTTGCGAAAGCGGTAACAATAGCGCGTAAAAAAAAGTGAAACTTACGCCAGTAATACTTAACGGCTGGCTACATTTATGAGTTCTCCGAATGTTGCAAAAGAATAGATAATATAAAAAAATAGAAAAACAAATTTACCCGCATTTTATAGTTATCTAATGCTAATTTAACATATCTCTAAAGAAATTTGTGCATTCTAATTGCTATATAATATTACAATATATAACATTATGAAATACATAACATAATGTTGCTTACATAAATGAAAAAAACTAAATAAGAGCATATAATTAATAGCTATTATTTTGCAAACGATATTACAAGATAAAATGATTCACGTGAATGTTTATTCATTAATCTCGCGTTTTCGAGGTCGTGACTTGACCAGATGCATAGACCAGGTGAACAGAATGCAGCCACGCGTATAACGAAGGAATGATAATTTTATCCTTTTTGCTTTTGCTCCGTGTCGTTTTGTTTCGCGTCCCCTACGACCGGAAGCAACGTTATCGCGCGCGTTATTCGTCGCGAGTCCCTGATGTGGGTGGACGATATATGTAGTAACAGAGATAAGTATGTATACGATGACACGAACATTACATTGCATCGAAGTAATGCGTGTAAGCTTCAATTAGCAATCTAAATATTGAGGCTTCTTTTGTCTCTCTTTCGGATTGATCCGAAGAAACGATCGGATTACTTGGAATATTTTTCCTTAGTACATCACTTGTAAGTTGGCTCGCTTATATGAAGATGCGTCATCTCTCCACGTTTCGACTCTTTGAATCTTATTTAAAAAAAATTTTACATTCTCACTTAATCATAACTGACTCTCGTCGCGAATTAAATGTTGAGGCAAAAATATATAGAACGCAAATGTGTCGCGACAACTTAAGATATACTATAATTACATGTAACACATTGTAATTATCAGTTTTCTACATAATATGTAAATATAGCTGCGTGCGTTTTTATAATAAATTAAAATTGTCTTTGATTGATTAACTAATAAAGAAATACTATATTCGGGATAAAAGATCGAACGAGGAAATTTCTGGAGTTTTCAAGTGAAATATCTAAAACGATTTTCATGTGATACAGCACACGATGCGTGACACGTGCGACGAGACATGCGACGGTGTGAGTCAGTCACGCGTCGCCGAATGAAAACTTTTGATACCCTTAATTTCATCATCTTTTATATCGTTTCTAGAATATTAATTGCTCTTAACGAGACAATATATAGGAGATGCGCATGACTGTCAATATATTTTACTTTGAATATTCAGACTCGAACACATTTGTCGGCTGAGGAGCGATGTAAAACTCGCTGCAAATGCGAGTCACGTCGGTCACGCGGATGCATCGTATATGCGCGTGCAGCCATATGAAGTGAACAAAAGAATCGGAAGACAACGGATGTAACGTGCCGCGGCGCCGCGATGCGCTGTCGAGAGATGACGAAGAGATCGCGACGTAATTTTATAAACTAGCACGCACGTTTTATAATTTATGAATTTATTAATGAAAAATTAACAGCGATTTTCCTGCAGAAAGATCACAGAGCTTGTGCTCCCCCAATATTGTTTTGACATAAGGTAAATAATGACCAAACAAGCATCACTAGCTAATTTAAAGAAATAATACTAACACATATTATATATACATGTGTAAAGTTAGGAATTAATATTTAAAAATATATGAAACATTGAAAATTGTCTAACATATTTACACAACTTATAATTTTATTTTATTTCTTTAATAACTATTATTTAATAAATATTATAGTTTGTAAATGTCCAATCTCATTGGGACACTTATCTTATTTGATATCTTTGCTTTTTTTCTTATATATGAAGATTAAATTACTTTCGTTTAGAGGAATCACATCGTAGATTACGATTAACGGTACTAAAGACTCTTGCACTTTCCGGCTTGACACACCATAAGAAATGAGCGATATTAACATATTTATACCGTATACAAGATGCGCCTCTCGCGATCTTTGTTTCCTCCTGAGCATCGTGACTCACGCGCACGTCCGTGGATCTCTTCTCTGACAGACTTTATGACGCTAGAAGCATTGTAATCCATAAAGCCACGAAGGATCATAGACACCGCGGGAAAAACAGTTTGCGCCTCGCGTGAACAAGCAATACGGAATTTTTGACACTGGATTCTCCGAAAAATTAATGACAGGATTATTGAGAGAGAAATAGAAAAAAGAATATATGAAGAAAAAATGAAAACGTCATATGACTAAAAATAATTTTTTTTTCTTTTTCAAGGGAAATATATAAGTTAATATGTTTTCTCGTGTGTGAACTTATCAAGATTGTTTATGATTCCCCTACGATTCCGGTTGCTTCACTAGTCAAAGAGGGTGAAAACACTTATGTGCACTAGGGCCATCGAGTTGTTGTAAAGCGGGCTTATGAAGAGCGTGGAGAAGTAAAGGTCAAACAGGGTTGCTCAATGGAGAGGAAGAGAAAGGACACGAGGAAGAAAGAGAGCAAAGGCTTCGGAGGAGGGATACTTGAGAGTCTCGAGACAGCCACTAGCTCCAGTATAGTTCTACTCTTCGTCAGGTGTGTTTCGTGGACCACTCTGTACAGGTCGTGAATCACGACAAAGTGATCGCAAAAAATATCTTCAAGATCGAGTTTGTACAAACGTGACAAAAAGATTCATCAATTTTTATCGGAGCGAGCGAGAACAAAAAAATTGTGCTGAAAATGTGCTGAAAATGTAGCTAATATCGGCACGTGATTATACATAATCGTGATCGTATGATCGTGTCGACAATCCTTTCGAGCGTGACGGGTTTCCATCGGCGACATTCGCACGACGGACAGCATGTCAATATAAAGGTGAGCTGACACTCGGTAAATGTTTTTCATCTACTTCAGTTGCTGCTTTTACTTGTCGATTCATCGTACGATTTAAAAGTAGCAAGACATTGCATACAAAACAAAACTTGTGAATTATGAAGTTATTATTAGGAATATTGAGTATCGCATAATGGTGATCACAGTTATAAAAGTGTTGACAAAGTAGGTGGACTTGGAGCCGATTGACTGGTAATTGACACACGAAAGCAACGGTCCAATGCGCACAGAAATTTTTGCTTTGAGCAAAAAACGATCACAAAAGACACACACTTGTGATAATAACTTTTATAATAATAATTTAAATAATTGTTTTAGAATTTTAATTGAAATTTTTAACACGGAATTTAATTATTTGCATCGTTCAATGCGCGATAAAAATATGAGAAAAAGAGTTTTTTCTTGATCCTGTTGCCTTGTTTTAACAAAAAAAAACATGTTCAACTAGCTATAATAATTAGTTTCTCGTTTAGCGTTAATTCGTGATTAATTCCGAAGAGCGACTTCTTGTACGTCGCGCTTTTATCGAAACGAAAATACATATATAGCTGTTTATGTGTGTGTAAGCGTTTCATTTATAACAGCATCATTTATAACAGCGATGGTAAATAAGATCGCAGCGGCATTTAAAACCTACTAAATAACCATTACAGGTCGATAACCGCAATATAACGAGCCGAGTACGAATTGTGAATAATGAAGCAGCGTTAAAATCCTTCTCTCCCTTTTCCTTTTATGTATTTCTCTTATTTCTAATTGATTCTCCCGACATTCATTTTGCGCTGTAATTGCGCGATTTGTTATGCATCCCGTTTCGGGACGCCCCGTCTCACTCCTGAGCGCATGCACACGTATACACATTGATATGAATCGAAACTGTCATGACTATCGCAATTGCCCGGTATCCGGCCAATTTGCTTTGCCCAGACGCGCCATAAACGCCCGTTTACAGCGGCTGTCAAAGAAATAACGAGCGTGTTACTATAACTCTATTTATTCAAGAAATACTTAAAAGGAAAATAGAGCTATATATAAATTAATATTAATGATTCGATTAAAACCTCAAAAAACTTATTAATCAACATTAGAAAAGAAAAGAGAAGAAAAAGAGAAGAAAAGAATTATAAATCTCCACTAACTCTTTATAGCTTAGCTTCTTATTTCGAAATTTGACTATGCGTTTAAATGTGTGTTCTTGGAATGATTAAAAGCAACAAAAATAAAGTTTTATTTATAAACTAGAACATAATTTTTATATATTAATTTCAAAGTTTTAAATAAATATTCTTTCGATGATTCTCTTTGTGTCAATATATACATATATATAATACTTTGATTTTTTTGTATGAATGAACATGAACTCATCGACTTCGTCACCCTCTAAGAAACGAAAGAAATGAAGACACGCTCGTGACCACCGTTATACTTCTACTGTTACGCGACGTGACGTGAAGCATGAGTTTGTGCGCGGATTACGGTCTCATTAAAAACAATTAAAAGTAATCTAAAGAGTTTAATTGGCGCGGCTACCTAAGACGCGTTCATTCAACGGTCATTAAAGAAATACTCGCGGCTTATACGAGAACGAGCGTTTAGTTGCCTATAAATTATGAATTGCCTTTCGTTTACGTTCCAGAGCCTATATCTCGTGATATTTTTTTCAATAATTTTTCCCTTTTTTTGTTTAACGTAGACATTATTCTCACGTGACACTTAAGCTTTTGTATTCTTTCATGCAGTTTCTTCCATAATGAAGTTAAGTTCAAAAAAAGACAATGTTCATTTCAGAGACGTCGACGTCGTTTCCGTCATTCTTTGTCATTTTTCAAAAAATCCCACAATGCGTATTTTGCAAAGCGTTAACGCGTCTTCTTTATACCGTTCCTTTACATCTCGTTGAGTTTTCAGTAATGAGGACGTGTTATGCAAATCAGCGAGATATTGTAACTGTCCCGCGAACGGTACGCAAACGCGTCATCTTTCCGGCTTACGCGTGAGTTATAAAAAAATAATTTAATGACATATTCCGTCTTCGATTTCTGCAGCGAATAATCATTAAGATGTATTTATAGGTTTCCCGCGCTCATTTTACGGCTTAATAAACCGGGATAAAATAACTAGTATATATATATATACATATATCGTGTATATATATATATATGATGGTGTACCGATTAACAAGTCACGTTTCTCGGAGAACATCATGCTCTCATCTCTTTAAGAGAAGAACAATCCCGATAAATCAGGATGTCTCGGCTCCGTTTTACACGCCGAACGCAACAGGATATATATACTCGCTTCAATTTTCTTCTGCCCGATAATGTGCTTCGTGGATCAGTATATTGCGCACTGTATATTGCGATATCTAAGTAATGTATCAAGAATACACCTCTCTTGAGTCATAACATAGCATCCTTCTACCTCTTACTCTTATTCGCGCAGCAATATCTTGTATATCTTTATGTTCGGAGATATGCATTTTGTTGCTTATTATTTTCATAACATAAGTGATATGTTCAACTTGGAAGATATAAATTCAACTATTTGAACAAAATAATAAGGCCAGAAAGAGAAATCAAATGCTGGATAAACATGCAAAATATATTTTTTTACTGATCGTATTATTTACAAGTCAAGAAAGTTCGATCAAAATTTTGCTCTGTCCACGATCGTATACATGTCTTTGCTATTGTTGCGTCGGCCTAGGAAATGAGCACGAGCGTCTTGATACTTATACATAAGGCATAACCATGATCGAGCACATTAAATGTGGGCGAAAATTCTTTGTACGCGTTCGATTTGTAAGAGGGTAGGAAAGCAAGCGAGGAAATCTCCGTCCAACACATTCTCGTTTTGCGTGAATGTGCGAACAACAAATACACATCTCGAATATTTTCCTCTCTTATTATCAACTTGTTTGATTTTTATATCAATTATCAGTTATGATAATATGGATGTAAAATATTGAGCAATATCAGTCTAGATCGATCGATATGTTGCGCGAGTGTGAAACGCTGCCGTCTATATACATATGTGTAGACGGCAGCGTTTCAAAATAACCAATTTGCATTGCCACTAATTGGACGTTAATGTCGATGAGACCAAGTATGACGTATAATCTAATTATAGAAAATATGAGCGCAAGAAATTATCAAGATAATTTTAATTATTTCACGTTATGTTTTTAATTCGTCTGCGATAAACGTTCGTGGTGTATAAGTTACAATTGTTAGCAGATTGTTACACGTGTAACAGGGCGGCATGCGCGCAACAGGTTTTTTGCAAAATTCATCACGCGGCGCGCCGGGAAAGCTTGAAAATTCCTACATTCCTGATTACATTAATTTATCGTCGCGCGCTATTTGCGTAACGCTTTAACGCAACAACGGTGGTAATGGCTTTATAATGGCAACGAAATCACTCGCGCCGAGCATGTATCGAGTTCAGGGTCGTTTAGCATCTTGCTGTCATGCATTTTGCAGCGTGTTATATGCCACACGAAGTGGCTCCCGTGAAAGACGAGATTTCGTTCTGCGCATTTGTTTTAAAGCGTAACGCTTATTTTTATTGTTCGCGTACGAGCAAGATCTAAATTAGTTTTACATAGAGAAAAGAAACGAAATTAAAAGAAAACAAAAAAAAAAAAATATTTTTTACAAATAAAAGTTAAAGTACAATATTTACATCTTGTTTCCGACGCGGAACTCGATTCGCTCTTAAAAAGAATCTATATAATATATGCATGCTTCCGGTTGAGAAGAAGCTGAGCATTTCATTATCGATCAGAGTGCAATGCGATATGCAATTCCTCCATCGCGTTACGGTCTTTCCTAGTATATAGTACCTACGAAAGTTGCTGCAGGCGACACGCAAGTGCGGCGAACACATACAAATGCGCGCATCCGTCCGCGTGTTCGAGAAGCACGTTTGCGCACGACCGCAGCACACGTGGGTGACGGTTGCAACTCGCGACGAGACACCGCCGCCGCTGCTTCTGTCGTTTATGTTCGCCTGATACAACCGCGATCAAGACGTTTGCGCAAATCGCGTTACGTGGACGCGCATACGCGCTCCACGCACGCTATCAATCGCGTATCACGTTGTCTTCTTCACCAGTCTTCACCTCGCATAGTCCGATGACTGCGCTAATGAGAGCAGTCGTGCCGAGTCGTCGCGCGAAAACAGAAATATAAATAACCGCAGAAATGTTAAAGTAGTCATAAAATTTCACAAACAAAAATGTATAAAAATGAACGGCGTTCGATTAGTGCCCTGATTAGATGTATATTTACGGTCTGATAAATTTGTGACGACGATTATCGTGTATGCGTGTGTGGCTCATTTGCGCGGCAGAAGAGAAACCGTGGAAATCAAGCGATAGACGTCTTTCCGCGACGATCAATTTCGGGCTTGATAGCTCAGAAACAGGATCTGGAAACGCGTGACGGAGAAATCAAGCGAATTTGTATCGCGAATTGCGGAACGACTCTTGGAATTCCGTAGCTCACTGAATCAGATTTATGTTTAATACTACTAAATATCTGGACCGCGAAGAAGATGCGTTCTGATTCTCATGGTTTATCTCGAATTTTCGATTAAAAGACTATCATTTCGATACTGCTCTAAAGAAACAAAGACCGACATTTACGTTTACATATTTGGGTCAAGAAACGATGCTTTTGGTTTTTAATCGATGATTTATCTGTACAACATTGAAAGAAATTTATCGAAGAGAAGTACTTGATTCGATCGAAGAGTAAATTCGGTTATACAGGTTGTTCCTGACCAAATTTCATAAGATTTTTTTGCGAGTTGATGCGAATAGAAAGAAATCGCCTTTGTGTCCTCAAAAGATATCTAATCGCCCACTTCTTGCGCGGTGCATTCAGTAAAGTCATATGCACTTCGAGGTCGCGCATCAGCGAGCGGCGGCGCATGGCGCGAGACTCTGATCGGCG
>QVOB01004232.1:0-12625 GCA_014839585.1 Pseudomyrmex concolor | reverse complement strand
GAAATGTTTATTTTTAATATTTATTTAATAATCGTTAGTTGAATGCAAACACACACTAATTGGGCCAGGCACACTAACTGGGCTCACTATCCTAGTAAGCGGCCAGAGGAGAACCTGGAGAACTATTTCCTTTCATGGCGCACGATATGGTGCTCCGCACTGTACTTATGAGCGACACATGCGAAATGTCGCAACACATTCAACACCAGCAGATATAATCATTATAAACAGCTATTATGAAACGTTACAATGTGAGCAGAAAGAGAGAGAGAGAGAGGAAATCTTTCGAATTATAATAAATCTCGACTTACGCGAGAAAATAATCGCAACACCTTATAATGTCAAGAAAAGTGTAGGTATTGCGTGTTGCAAACGTTGCTTCACTGTTCGTCGAAGTTATTTTAACGATAATGCATTCACCAAAGAAATCGTAATGCAGATCGTTTCCATTTCTCGACAGAGACGCGTATAAACGTTCGCGTGTATCTATATTTACCGAGTGTTTTCCGATACCGATAATAAAAAAAAAAAAAAAAAAAAAAAATCCGATATTTATTTGTGCATAAGGAACTTGCCGCTTCCTCGTTACACATTGTAATTTAATTTTTCTCGCTTGAAACACACTTTAAACTTGTATTTAAATACTTGCAAATTAGATGATAAATATTAAATGTTAAATTGACGCAAGATTTTGTGTGTGTACAAAATATTCAAATTGATTTCACATTGATGCAATTTTTTTTTTAATAAAAAGTAATTCAGTAATTATTATTAAAGACTTAATAAAAGACGCGCATAGCATCAAGTTTATGAAATCGCAACCGTGGCGTAATATATGTAATAGGTATAGTTTTTATATACTTAAGTAATCTCTTTATTTCTGAGAGTTGAAATGTAATAGAAACAAAAACCATAAAGCAAATCTTGTAAAGTGTGTAAGACAAGTTGTAAAGTGTGTATGGCGTCGTCTACAATACAGTCGTAAGCCGTAAGCCGTAAGAAATTGACCAATTACAATGGATTATTTTTCCGTAAGTTGTTTGTGATTGGTCAATTTCTTACGGCTTACGGCTTACAACTGTATTATAGACGACGTCTATTGAACAGCCTCTTTTTTTACTTTTACGCAGGTATTTGTATCGACGATATTTCTTTATTTCGTCGAGCAGATTAAATTTAAATAAAGTTCCGTTAACCGAATCGACTGTCTATTATTCGAATCAACCGAATTACGACGACCGAGAATAACCGACACGGCAAGAGCAAACGACTTCGACAAACATCCGACACAATGGTAATTTTTCGACCTCGACACGACTTTGGTTGTTTATACGACCGACGATCAGAATAATTCAACGACCAAGTTCGAAATACAGGAACTCACAATAACGACACACTCTTCTGATATAAAACTTGAAAAATATTTTTCTGATATAAAATTTGAAAAATACATATTGAAGAGAGAGAGAGAGAGAGAGAGAGAGAGAGAGAACGTATTAAAATTAATAAAAAATCTATAAAAAATATAAAAATATTTTAGAAAGAAAATATATATGCATTCTTGTCATTAAAAACATATTTTTCTCTTATTAAACAAAACAAAACGTGTTGTAATGTACCTGCAGTATGAGTTGCAATCTTGTCTGAGGATCGATGTTTTTCTTTTTTCTAAGCAGTAAAAAGATATCGCCAATATCGGGACAAGTTGTCAATAATTTAACAATTAGAACCTTCCCCATAAATCCGGTACCTCCGGTGACAAAGACACTTTTATTGGAAAACCAATCGGATATCGACGAGAACTTTTGGCTCATTTTTATTTTAAACTAGAATATAATATACAAGCAAAGTAATCAATGACAGTTTCTTATGTGTTTTTCTCGCGGTTCAATAAAACAAACTGAAACACTATTGAGAAGCCACTTAAGAGAAATCGTGTTTTACAGAATTTCAATAAAACAATTTTCTACACGTTTAAACAAGAGAATAAAAGAATGGAAAAAAAATTAAAATACTTGTGGTGAAAACAATTTCCAGAATGTTTTGTTTATAAAAAAAAAGAGAAAATTTTTTTATAATATCTAATATATTTTTCAGACTTGTTTATAGTACGTATTGAAACAATTTTTAGATAAAAAATAATAATAATCCGAATAAATGAGAGCAAATTTTTACGAGGTTTTCATACATATAAATTATATAAAATTTTAAGATGAAAATTTCAAGACATATAAATTATATAAAATTTTAAGATCTCTCACTTTCTGAAAAGAAAAATATGTGTAATTTGTTTCAAATTTATTTCTCAATTTCAGATACGAAGAACTTAGAAATTTCTGAAAAAATTATGTGTTTTTTTGTGCCAAGCGATTATTATTGTATTTGATGATTCAAACGTCATGTCACGAACTATATATTACACATACTTACTGCAAAATTAGATCTGTATCTTATTAAAAATTTGCAAAAACCGTTCGCCACACACAAGAAATCCCAAAAGAATAGAGAATTTAAATCACACGAAAGAATAAAGTCGAACAATTGAAAACCACAAAAGAAACGTCACTTGGAAGGAACTTTGTTTCTTAAGAGCAAGTTGTGTCCGACAAGACTTCGTTACACGGCTGACCGTCTGGTCATTTCTAAATCTTTTTCTTGATTTCACCTTCCCTTCTAGTGCGAAAGGCAATAATGAATTCTCTGCGTTCTTGTTTTCCCCTTCTTCTTATACGATATTACCAAATATGAAAATAAGTTATCTAATCTTATTTTTTGTTGCACTCTGCAAATTACACTTTTTTTTTATTAGCAAGTTGCACTCTGCAATTACACTTTTTTTTAAAAGCAAGTCTCTTTTAGTCGTATCATAATTTGCAGTTTTTTATTAGTAAATGCAAATTTAGTTTTCCATAAAACTCTTAAGAACTATATTGTTAATTTACTTTTTTGTCAAGAAAAATACTGTCTTAAGCCAGTAGTATATGAAGTTTTTTGCATCGCATGCGAACAGCGATTTGACTATTCTTTGGTTTTCAAATCATGATTGGTCAATTTTAAACGCTCGCAAGTAATCGCAGTAAGCAAAAGAGAATCGTGTGGCTTTACAAACTGCCAAGATATCGCAGTTCGACACTGCCGCGACGAACTGCGATTTCTCCATGAATCAGAGTTTCCTAGAACGAGAAGTGAGCAAAGCTGGATTGATTTTTTTATGTCTTATTATGCATTATGCAAAAGTCTGTGCTTGGATGGACCTAACAAAAGAATTATTTTTCGTCACAAAACAAGCATGATTTCTCTC
Source organism: Pseudomyrmex concolor (assembly GCA_014839585.1). Lineage (NCBI taxonomy): Eukaryota > Metazoa > Arthropoda > Insecta > Hymenoptera > Formicidae > Pseudomyrmex > Pseudomyrmex concolor. Next base: position 9,324 of record QVOB01004232.1, on the reverse strand, counting down.
GGATGTGAGATTTCTTTAAATTAAGTGGACGCGCAAAGATCAAAATGAACTCAAGAGCGAGAACAAATATAAAAATATATAATATTTAAACAATAAACGGCTCAAGAAAAACCAATCAAAAGACAATAAACCAGAGAGCCAATGGTCAAAGTTGACAGTAGACGGTAAAAATTATTTAAAACGTAGTGTATTTAGTGGACGTTTTGATCTTTTAATTGTAGGTCATTTTTAGCAGACTAAATTACAATACAAAATTAATTGAATAGAAAAAACGGTACAAAAATATAAATAAATATGTACACACCTAAATTCGACAAATCATTACGAAACCGTTGATTTATTTTATTAAGCGTTGCCATGGAACTTGCGAACGCGTGACGTCACGCGGTAGAGAGAGTAATTTACGATTAGTGGGGAAAGTACCTTAGCAACCGATGTATAGCTACACGTGACACGACGCTGTTTAACTTAACCTGTATAGCCACAACTTAACCTTTATGACCAACTATATCCAGACATGTTTGACGTTTGTTTTTAGAAATGTGAATATGAAATAGCAAAATTTAAAAAGAAGATAAAAATGAGATCAAATATATGAAGTATGAATTTATAGAAAAATAGTTTTTGTGTTTTATTCAATTATATAATTCTGTATTATGATATACATACATAGAAATATTAAACTATAACTATAATAACTATAATATTAATCAAAATAATTATAAACTTATATACATTAATAACAATAATATAATATGAAACATGTAAAATGTAATATACAGAGAAAGAAAAAATATGTATATATTAAATGTATATATTAAAAAACACACATATAGCAAACATATAAATATAAAATACATAGATATAAAGCTTAATCATACATATAAGTATATTTTATATACTTTCACAATCACTTGTTTCACTACCTGTTGGAGCATCCATTTCTGGCAACAATATTCCTTCCAGACTTTCCGGTACTCGTTCTCTATCATACATTTTCTTATTAAATAATTCTAACATTTCTTTTGAAATTGAATATGTTCTGCAGTCTTGTTTTTTACTTTTAAAATCTAATTTAATACGTGCTAAAGCAGCAACCGTTTCAGATTTCAATCTATTTCTATGTTTGGTCTTGATGTTTGTTATTAAGGAAAAAACTCTCTCAACATCTACATTAGAATGTGACATTGATAAGCACAATTGTGCTACTCTGACAATATTTGGAAACAATTCAGTTCCTTCAGGATTTTGATTTTGTTTACACTATCCCAAAAATCACTGATACACATAACTTTCATTACTTCTAATTTATCTCCCTGAACTATTGTTGGTAAGATATACCATTCCCACTATATTTGTGATTTATTAAATTTACTTGGAAATTTATCTATAATATGAGATAATAAATCGAAATTGTGACCAACACTTAGAGCATTTTCCGGATATAAAAATGATAAATCATCTAAAAATATTTCATTAAAAGGCATTCTATTGCAAATCTCTCTAAACATGATCTTATAAAATTGTTGTACATGCTCATAAAATATTTTAATTGTTTCATTATTTTCAGGTAAATTTGTACTTCTTAGTTCTTGTATTGTACATATGGCTTCTTCCCCAATATAAATTGAATCGAGGGGAAGCAAAATCTCTTCTTCATCAATATTGATTTGATGAAGATTTGTGCTATTAGCATACATACTTTTAATAAATAATTTAGCTATGTGTTGCAATAATTGTCTATACTTGGGTAACACTGTGTGGATACTAAAATTTGAACTCTGAAATATAAGATTATATTCTGAAATCAATTCTACTGGTAATGTTAAAAATTGTACATAAGCTTTAGTGCACTTGCAATTTAAACCATTAAATATGTTAGCTGCAGATTTCGATTTGTTTTGATTAGTAGCATCCTTAAAAAATTCAAGTAGTACAGGCCATTGATACAATATTCTTTGTACACATGCATGCAGTGCAAGCCATCGAGGTTTAGATGGTCCGAGTATTTTCTGTATAGGCATGTTCATATCCATCTGCTTATATTCTAAAGCTGTTTGTCTTTTTAGACTTCGAGAGAAGTAGGAATACAAAGAATGTAAAAATGTGTGTCAAACTCTTCCGGTAAGGCTTCATAAGCATGCATTGCTACTAAATGAAAAGAATGACAGATGCATGGAAAAATACTGATTTCGGAATTTGCTGCCAGTAAACGAGATGAAACCGAATTGTTATTACCGACCATAACATTAGCATTGTCTGCACAGAAGCCTACAAGATTGTTCAGCGATAAATTATACTTATCTAATGTATGCTTTAAACATTGAAATAAATTTTCACTGTTTGCTATATCTACGCGTATTAAATCTAACAAAACGGTCTTAATACTTGATCTATCTAGCTAATATGCATGCATGTTGAATATTTGCTATGTCTGTACTTTCATCCATTAAAACTGAATAAAACTTATCTTGCGTATCAGTTGTAATTTGTGACATAATATGTTTGTTAATAATATTTTTTACTATTCCCGTAATTTTCGTTCTTTTAAATGTCATATTTTCTAAAATTGGAACATTTGGTGCTGCTATATTGCACATTTCGACAAAATGTTCAAACGAATAAAAACTTCGATTGTGATCTACCAAATCCAATGCAAATCTTGATTCGGCTAGTTTTACTTGCGTTTGAAAGTTTGTGGCTAATGCTGCTCCTTCATCTTCGCTTTTTTTTCCTTTATGCTGCATACTTTGCATATTTAATATATGCACACTTGTTATATTGTGCATATCCAGCTCTTGCGTGCTGTCATCTCCTTCTTACAGACTCTACACTTGGCTTGTAATGGATCTTCGCATTTTTCCAGCCATGGTGCGTAAATAGGATTTTCCAACCAGCTGTCACAATAAGTTTGTTCATAGGCTCTTTTCTTTGGAGCAGGAGGAGGCATATTGCTGCTGCTACTGGATCCTAATAACACAACATTTATAATTAGTTCAGAAATGTACTCACTCATTAAAGACTACTCTACTGAATGTATTACACATGATTTAACTTAATTTAACAAAAGATATATTGTTATTTTTCCAAAGAATAATATTTCACATTATCTTCATGCAGAAATATTAAATTTTTGTTTTACTTGACTCATGCTGAAACTGTTTAAACTGATAATACATTCAGTAGTACTTCCAAAGTACTACTGAAAGTACTTCCAAAGTACTACTGAATGTATTATAATAACAAAATCTAACATAACAAAAGACATATTGCTTAAAAAAAAAAAAATAAAAAAAATATGATAATAATAAAAAAAAAAAGTTTTATATGATGTGTCATCGATACGATAGTAGTTTTTTTTAAAGAAATTGATGAACTCACTGATATGATGGAGGAACGTTTCAATCAATTTTTTTATTTTTTATCTTCCTTAGCCAATCTAAAATACAGTCTTACAATAATGACAATTTTGAAGCAACCTATCCGTTATAATGTAAATTTCAAGTAAACATGTACATATTTTTTTGACAAGTCAGCACAGCAACTGCCAATGTACGTCAACAAAATAAGAAGAGTCAATAACCAATAACATAAACAACAAATGTGAAAACAGATTGTCTATGTATTCGAGTGTCTGTAATGATATGGAAAATAATCATGTATGTTCACATACATTAGCAATTGCTGTGCTAACTTGTCAAAAAAATGTGTACGTTTACTTGAAATTTACATTATAACAGATAGGATAGGTTGCTTCAAAATTGTCATTATTGTATTTACATTAACTGAGGAAGATCAAAAATAAAGAATTGATCAAAACGTTCCGTTTCTATATGAGTTATTAAATTTAAAGAAACACATCAGTGAACTTCCGACTATCTGATATATTTTAATTATTTTCAAAGATATTAAATTTTTGTCTTACCTGATAAATCACTCACGCTAATCACTCACGTAACTTTTTTTAGATTGTTCTAGTCACTCGTACAAGGAAAATCACACTTCACTAACTTTGCTCTAAATCTTTTGCAAACACGTTGGCGTGACGTTGGCGTCGCGTCGTAGCTTCGGTTGCTAAGGTACTTCCCCTACTAATCGTAAATTACCCTCTCTACCGCGCGACGTCACGCGTCCGCAAGTTCCACGGCAACGGTTTGAAAATGAGTTTTGTTACAGACTTCCGATACATAAACATCATTCTTTGTTGTTTTGCATGTCTTCATTAGCGATCATTGACTCGTTGTTGCTTGCCAACTCATTTTAAACGGTTTTGTGATAACTTGTCAAATTTAGGTGTGTACATATTTATTTTTTTGTACTGTTTTTTCTATTCAATTAATTTTGTATTCTAATTTAGTCTACTGAGAATGATCTATACAATTAAAAGATCAAAACGTCTATTAAATACAATGCGTTTTAAATAAAAATATATATTTTTCTACATAGGTACATATAAATATATATATATTTTTTTTTCTACGTTATTTTGTTTTTATTTGCAACACTGACACTTTCGACATCTTCTCTCCACTATTTATTCTTGGATTTAGCATCAGTAATATATTTGAAAATCTTAGCGGTCGTTTTATTTGCTTTTGGTTAATTGTAAAAAAGTGATATGACAATATACTAATTTTAACACTCTGTTACTATAGTTTTAATAAACAATCACATTATGTATTTAAATAATACACATATATTCTGTTTGTTTGAACTTTAAGTAAAATTGCAACAAAGTTAAATAATAATAACAAAAAAAAAAAGAAAAGATTAACAATAAGAACTAAACGCTGATTAAGTTGCATACAAAGTTTTATTATGTAATATATTCAAAATGAGTATACATATAAAGATGTAAAATACAAATACCCCAAGCAATACTTAAAAAAACATTAAAAATGAATTATATATATATTAAAATTATATATATTAAAACTTCGTAAAGTATCAAGTAACAAAAGCCCCCAAAAAACCTGTAAAAAGTCCAAAAAATACTCAGATTTTTATAATAAACAATAATAAATGTCTATTTAAATGCTAATAAATGTGGCACATCTCCTATTTCATATAAAAACATTTCAGCCGACTTTATTAAGCGTGTTTTCTTCTTCATTTTTAAAAACAAAATAAATCATAAGAGAAACATAGTAAATTGTTTATTTTGTTATCGTTAATTTTTACCAAATGACAATATATAATATAGTACTTAATGGTTTTCTTGAAATATGGAACAGGAGAAGCGCGACACTTTGACCGCAATCAACACAGCGCTACAAACGCTTCGAAGCATCATTCTACCTCATTTTTCATTCAAGTGCTAACGCAGCTTTCCTGACACGTTTTGCGCGCCTTCTTGAAACCGCCTCAATTAATTCAAATGTGATTAAAACGTTTCTATTATTTTGAGACATACAAAAGTCTAATAATAAAAGTGAGTCTCTTGAAAAATAGAAAGCGTCATGTGTCATTTTATACATGACTAAGTATAAAACAGATAAATGTCAATATGCACCAATACTAATCTAATATATGCATAATTAAAGAAGCTGTACATAGATGTTACGTTAGATTTATATTTGATTGAAAAGCAAATATACTATCGGTATAACCATAGCAGTTTTCGTCCATGTTGTACCTAAAAATATCTTAACCAACCACCAGATCAACGTAAATACAGCAGCTTGTACACCCAGATTAGCAAATAAAAATCTGCAAATACATATCAAATGATAATAATATATCAATACAATCAACAAGTTACAATATTACATACAATATTATATTATATGTTTCACGATAAATAAGACATTATTTGATATATAACAAAGCATGTGCTTACATTTTATTCTTGAAACGTGCTTTTGACAAAGATTTCGGAGATTCCTTATGTAGATACATCCTGATACCTTTTATCAACTCCTCAAAAAAGTCTCTCCATTCTAACGATCTAATATTTAACGTAAATAATTCTTGATCAGTGGACGACAACGATTCGTGCAACTGCAGTATACGTGGATTGTTGAACTTCCATTCTTCAAAGATAAATTTTTCAAGACGATCTAACGAGTTATTGACATTTGTATGTAAACGAACAAGCCTGGAAAAATAGATTTGCATTTTTTTTTTTAATACAAATTTTTTGTGAATATATATGGTGTTTGCGATATATTAAGACTTACATTCGACGACCACCGGATAACCCTATAATTGTGTCAAAAATGTATGCGGGAATAAAATGCACAAAAATGGTCGAGAGTTTGAACAAAAAGATCGATGGTAAAAACTTGATGTAAGGGTACCACACGGCACTCTGCAATGGATACTTGTTTATTATTGCGTTCATTTCCTTTTCTATATTTCGCCACCGAAAAGGATTGCACGTGCTAGATGTGCAGTGATACACTTTTACCCCTTGATCACTAGAATTATTATTTACAAACGTTCAATTTAAAAATTTTTTACGCTTTTTCTATGAAACTAAAAAGTTAATCATCTTTTTTAAAATTACCTATCACGATCGATATTGTAAGCCGCGACAATTAGACTATTCACTACTACATCTATTGGAATGTAATCATAAATCAGATCAGGCGCAACTGGCAATCTTCTCACAATACCTTTACTTGCACCCATTAAAAAACCTTGTGGTCCATTCTTTGATATTGTCCATCCTGGAACTGGTTCCTTCCATGCTCCTATTACTAAATACACAATATCAAATTAAAACAATAACACAAAAAAGACAAAAACTATATATAAAATATATATATAAAAAACATATTTGTTGGATAAAAGCAAGCATAAACTTACTCATTGATGGACGCACAATAGTTGCTGGAAATCCTGCATTCACCACTTCATGTTCAGCCAAGTGTTTAGTTAAAGTATACGGATTTGCATGGCCCTTCAATATCTCTGAGGTTTTCTTATTTAAAGTTGCAATGTCTAATGTATCCACCAGTTTCAGAAGTGAATTTGCATCCGTTGGTGCAGGATATACTTTCTCATCTACATTCTGCCACATAGTACTTACATATGCGCTAGAGACGTGCACCAACACCTGAACAACAGATATAAAATACATAAGTTTATTTACAAGTTATAACAATAAAGTTTAGCACAAAATAATTTAAAACTTATTACATATCTTACTTTGAGATATTTAATTTCCCGGCAAAGTTCAATGATTTTGCGAGTTCCCAACAAATTAATATTTGTTGTAGTTTTCAAATCAGCATCAAAGTCCAATGTGGCAGCTGAATGAAAAACAACATGTACATTATTTATTAAAGTTGTTCGATCTTCCGAGGACAGACCTAAATTGTCTTCACCAATGTCACCAGAGATTGCAATCACTTTCTTGAACAGATTGGTTTGATTCTCATCTCTTAACCTATCAAAAACCTATACAGAAAAAATTATGATACAGCGTTTTACATTAAATATTGTGTCTTAACACACATTACTTACTGAATTCTTTGTTAATTCTTCCAGTCTTTCTGTGACTTGCTTTCCTTTCTTTGGTCGTACTAATAGATAAATGTTATTAATTTTGGGACAACATCTCAATAGTTTCTCCACCAAGCTGACTCCAACAAAACCAGTGCCACCAGTAATAAATATATTTTTCTCATTGTAAAAATCCGCTACTTGCGACATGATGTTTATTCTTTTTGACACTGATGTTTGTTTTTTTTTTTTTTTTTTTTTTTTTTTTTTTGCAGACTCTCTAAACACAGATATTACGCAGAGAAAGAGAAAACAAAATAGGAGAAAAGCACAAAAATACAATCACGCGAAAACAAAAACTATATAATTTCTTAATTTTAATTACTCTGTTAATTTTTCAGTTGAAATCGACACACACGTCGATTTCGAATGATACTCAGACGAATGACTTAGGATTGTAGCATTTGCGAGAAGTGGTTCGAATGATATCGCAGCAAATAAATGGAAGACAAAACCTTTCAACACAAGAAAGAGCACGATCAGCACTGATGATGGCACGAAACACGAGCGACACGAAATTCGCCTAGAATCGCCCCTCTCAAGATGGGAATTCTTTCCACTAAAACCAATTATGCAACAAATATGACAGCGAGTAACTGCGCTTAACGCTACTGACACTTGACACTGATCAGGAGCCAGGGGGGGACAAACTCCGCTACTTTTAGTGGCGACGGAGCTTTACTTCAGTGATCCTCCTGCCGCCAGGCGGCAGCACAATCGATCTTTCCCCCCGCCTCTCTCACCCCCTTGTCAAGAAATGCATTATCAGCCATAACCACTGACTGCGCTGACTGCGCAACACTGTGTTTGCCTCGTACAGCTCGTACTCGTAATAACACGGAGTGCTTGCCAGTTACGTATGTATACAGGCGATACAGTGTCCAGTAGTTTGAGAAAGAGCATATCAGTATGTCTCACTCACACTAGTGGACACTGTGTTATACAGTGTCGCCTGTGTACGTAGTTGGAAAGCACCCACGCATAGTTCATATGCGCTTACCTGCACACTGGTGATACAAATGTGATAATTATTTTTTACTGAGCAAGAGAGAAACCCGATTATAAAAACTTCATAAATTTAAAATAATCATTGATTACTTTTAATTGTGTGTTATGACATAACTTTAGATCACAAATAATTAGCGCAAAACCTGCGATGTCTGTTTTACGTGTTATTCCTGTTTACCTTGGAAAAGTGAACGACATTCCTTAATAAAGATATTTTGATTTTTTACTGATTATTTTGCAAACACATATGAATAATAGAGAATTTCTTCAAAATTTAAATATAAAGATTTTCATAGTTTTTTGCTTAAAAAGAAAGGAAAATTGTCATTTCGCGCACACAAGCTCGTTTTGCGTTGTAATAGACTGCAAAGCAACTAGTTATGTATGTTGCGCAGTTAGTAAGTTACTTGATATATAATTGGTTTCAGTAAAGAAAATTCTTTTCTTAAAATAAACCGATCCGAGATGATTCTGTACTATTACTCTTGTTTATCTTGCAAAATCTTTTTTTGCCACCACCTTGGACCGTTGGGACTTTTTGGTTTTCTTTTTCTAAAATATTTTTTTAAAGATGTTTTTATCTAGATTTTTTTTGCTGATTTGTGATTTACACTCGGTAAAAAATTTTTCATATATAATTATACATATTTATACACAATTAACATATTGATTAATATATGCAATTTAACATATGCAAATTTATATGCCGAAAATGTCCACACAATTTTATACACGGAGAATTTCTTTTTTTTTTAAGAGAATGGCTTCAGAGATATTCAAGATCAAATTGCAAAATAACTCTATTAG
>QVOB01004231.1:0-12281 GCA_014839585.1 Pseudomyrmex concolor | reverse complement strand
ATTTGTGGAAACAGCGCTTTAATTCGGTATTTGTTTACTTGTTCCCCGTAAGGAAGCTTTGCTCTTTAAACACGACGTTTTCAAACAGAAAAACGGGATATATTGAAATTATTGCTGAACCAAAAATGAATTCAAATATGTTGAGATCCAAAAAATGTACGGAAAGAGATATATCTATGCTACTTGAGACAAATTCGGATTCTGAGGCAGATGAGTGCGATCAATCTTATCTGCCGCAAGAAAGTTCCTCAGAGTCAGAGAACTCCGAAATTTTCGAGAATAACAGACAGTTGTTATTGCGAGCAAACACAATACGTAAGGAACAAGTTTCTCTGAGACTCAAGTTGAGACGTTCCACAGAACAGAGTGCGTACAAGATAGATACCGAATCGGAAGACGAGAGACCGAGAAGGTCTATCAGAAGCACGAGATATCATTCGCAAGATGAGAATCAGATGCCACGTAAAGGCAAAAGAATGATACAGGTACCTAAACGATATTCGGATTACACGGAATGTTACACTCTTAATGGAAAAGAATCTGTCTTACAAAGAGAACAGATCAATTACAATGAAAAGGAGTTGCTACTGGCTTCTTTGGATAACAGAAATAGGAGAAAAACAGAGATCAACAAACATACTGAAGAGAATAATGACTCTGATTGTGTTTGTATTAATGTCACTCCAAAGACAGCTGTGATAAATACAAATACACCTTTGAAAGGTAAGAAACGGAGTGTTTCTCCTGTAGAAATTATTGCTGATGACACTCCTCCTAAAGTTTTTAGAACTAGATCTTTGAGACGTTCAACGGTAGATAAGGAAGTTAAAAAAGATAATGTACAACTTGAGAATGGTATACATTCTAATTTGAGGATCATGAAACAATCACCAATTGATACTCCTAGAAGAAACCTAAGATTTAAAGATAAAGATAAGGACAAAATTGATGAGATAGAGGATATATGTGAAGTTGCCAAAGAAAAGTTGTCAATAAAAACCAAAAACAATAACAAAGACACAAAAAATATCACTGAAGAGTCATTGGCAGAGAGTAATTTGAGTACTCCGAAAACTCATCGTGCGTCAAGATGCAGTTCTGTAAAGATGAAAACTGAAGCTCTGGCTAAATTGTCTACACCTTTGCAAGAAGCCAGAACTCCTAAATCCTGTCGCACATTGAAGCATAGTACTTTAACGCCATCCATGAAGATAAGAACTGAAGCCCTGGCTAAACCATCCACACCCTTGCAAGAAGCCAGAAACAGATTGCATGTTAGTATAGTACCAAAGTCACTGCCATGCAGAGAGGAAGAGTTTAACAATATTTACACATTTTTGGAAAGCAAGCTAATGGATTACAGTGGAGGGTAAATTCATTATTTATTTTCAAATCTATTCACTGTCTATATGTTAAAAATTTTGCAATACCGTTACATTATGAATATTCGCAGATGCATTTATATAAGCGGTGTCCCAGGTACAGGTAAAACTGCTACTGTAAATGAAGTTGTAAAGTGTCTGCAAAAATCCGTAAAGAAGGGTAAATTAAATAACTTCGATTTCGTTGAAATTAACGGCATGAAATTGTCCGAGCCTAGACAAGCATATGTGCAAATTTTGAAACAGCTGTCCGGAACGACCTTAACGTGGGAACAAGCGCACAATGCGCTTGAAAAGAGATTCACCAGTAAGGCTAAAAATCGGCCGATGACGTTGTTGCTCGTAGATGAGGTACACATCTTTTGTTAATATATTTGTGTTAATATTTTTGTTAATAGATTTGTGTTAATCTTTTTGTTTATAATTGTGTTAATGTATTTTTATTTCGTTTTTTATTATTTTTGTTGTATTACAATTTTTGTTTTTAATTTTGATTTTGTAGCTTGATTTGTTGTGTACAAAACGACAAGATGTTATTTATAATCTTTTGGATTGGCCTACAAAGGCGTCTGCTCGCTTAGTAGTCATTACTATCGCCAATACTATGGATCTTCCAGAGAGAGTTCTAATGGGTAGAATCACGTCGCGATTAGGGCTTACGCGGGTTACTTTCCAACCATACAGTCACGCACAGTTGCAAGAGATAGTGGTGACCAGACTTCAAAATGTAGATATTTTCAAAAGTGAAGCTATACAATTAATTGCGCGGTGAGCATTGCATGTTCAAATTTCATATGTACGTATATACAATGTATATTTTAATTTGTGTGTGTGCATTAGTAAGGTATCCGCGGTATCTGGGGATGCCCGCCGCGCTCTAGACATTTGTCGCCGAACGGCGGAAATCGCCGAGACACGTGGCGGAGATACGGTAACGATACAGGATGTGAACGAAGCTCTGTCGGAGATGATAACGAATCCGAAGATTCGAGCGATACAGCATTGCTCGAAATTCGAGCAATTTTTTCTGCAGGCCGTGTACGCGGAGGTCACTCGCACCGGCGTCGAGGAAGTTTCTTTTCTGAATGTTTACAGACAGCTCGAATTCCTGTGTACTTTCGACGGTTCGTGTCGCAGAGAAACAATGTTATCGTATTCAAATGTACATGCAAAAAATTTCACGTTGTAACTTCCCGTTCTTTTTTTTAGGTCACGAAAGACTCAATATCACCCAGGCGCTCGATATCTGTGCGAAATTGGGTGACTATAGGCTGTTGATATGCGATTATTCGGGTAGCGACATACATCAAAGAATTTTATTGAATGTGTCAAAAGATGACATACACTATGCGCTTCAAACAGATCTAAAGAAAAAAAAGCGATCGTAATATCAAGACCGGATAAATATATCCCTAATTTATTGTTAGTTTTTTTTTTTTTTTTTTATTGCAAAGTACATGTATGTTTGCGTGTGTGTTTTTATACAAGTTAGTTATTGACTATATTTTATGATTCACGACCGTTTTACTCAACTATATTTTGTAACGAGAACATGAAGTATGTAACAAAATACAGATATAATTTTTTTACAACATGAGATGATACAGCAAACAACACAGATATGACGCAAGAGTCGTATCTGTATACACATATCCCGGAACACGTATAGAAACACGTGTCATCTGCCAGACAAATGTAGTCAAAAATATTGAACTCTCTATACTATATGTAGTCAATCTATTATTGGAAAAATTACACAACTCGAGATCTCGGACTAAAAACTATAACTTCCTTCATTATCTAATAGCAGTTCAAGGTAGTAATATTCTTCAGTCTGTATTCTGCAAAAGTAACATCGGTTTTTGTGGTTTTTTTTTTTTTTTAATAATAAATGAGAGAAAATACACAATTATTTGTAACATGTACGTGGAAAGGAATTTACAAGTAATGAATAATGATAATATCGAGGAAAATATTATTTCGTTATATAATGCTCAAAAATGGCAAGAGATCGCCGCTTTATCGTCGACGGCGAAAAATCTGCGAACTTGCAGACTGTCATGGATACTGCCCGATATAAACGATCTGCATTGGATAGACGATGTAGTGCGAAAATACAATTTATTGGGAATCGCAAGTGTCGGTTGCGGCTGCGGATTGTTGGAATGGTTGCTGGAGAAATATTCGGGTAAGTTTTTAAAACAGATAGGAATATGTCTTCTTAATACGCTCAGACACAATGTGTGCGACGCTAGTTATAAATTATTCTTAAGGACTAGATATCCTGGGAATAGAATTGGATAGTTCTTGGTGGAACAGCAAGTACTCGCCTCCGCAATTCCTGAAGAACGTTATTTTCATTGAGAATGAGCCAACGAATTTTTCAGTACCGAAACGATACGCTATGTTATTTTGTTACTTCAATAACAGCGAGGCATTCTGTAAATATATAGAAAACTACAAGGGCAATTTGATCCTCGTCATCGGTCCTGTGCAAGGACACAATTGTATCACAGATCCACTGCCTTTTGACGAGAAGTTCGAAAAGTACAATTGGAAATTGATAAAGGAAAAGAGACTTGTATATTCCAACAATTGCATAACCGCATATAGTAAATAAAAACTATTCATTTGTCATTGCAGATAAATGCAATATATTTTTTTGTGTAATATACATACAATACAAATATTATCTAATATTAAATTTACATGTATCATCAAGTTCACGTTTGTGCAGTCGTCGTACTGCTAGGTGCGTCCTGTTTTTCTTCCACTAACGTAGATTCCACAGCAGCTGGATCAGTGGGTTTTAGAGTGGGTTTCTCTTTCGGTAAAACATACGTGCCTTCCGCCACATCCGTCGGAGTCATCCAGGTCGGTATGATCTTCCCGTGAATTCGCCAACAACCGTACTCGTTAGCTAAATGCTTTTCGAATACTATATATTCCAACACGTCCTTTCTTAAAATCTCGCTTCCCTGCATCAAGCGACCGAATCTGTCGTAGATAGCTAGTACCTGTAGAAAGGAAACAACTTCACGTAAAGATCGTTAATGTCACAAATGAAAGACCAAATTGTAGAGAATAAAATTATTGAACCTGTTGCGTGTGAAATCGAACAGTGAGTTGCGCGAAAACGTTCTCTTTCGAGATTATGTCCGTAGTTCTCGCGTGCACGAGACGAGCCGGTTCTAAAGACTCTAAGAACTTCCAGTGTATAGTTTTGTTCATCATATTGTGCGTAATTTTCTAAAAGTATATTATATTTTGAGTATAGTATATATTTTGAGAACAGCATGATGTGTGTAAATTTAACTTCAGGATTTCTAGCAACAATGCAAAGTTAGTCGAAACTTACGGGAAACGCTGTTTCGGTGACATATTGCAGTAATTTCTCTTCATCTTTGCTATAAAAAGAATTTAAGTAACATTTTACTTTCAATTTTTTCATACTTTAAAAGTGTTACTCAGTGCGCTCATAATATAAAAGTAGTTTTCTTACGCAGCTAAAGCTTCATGTGCTTTTTTATAGATATCTAAGGCCTCCTCTATAAAAAATGATGTTTTGAACGTATCGTCGAACGTTTTAATTTTCCTAACAGCCAAGAAAGATTTGCTCTTTTTTTCCAAAAATTCGTACTTTTGTTTCGCTCCCTGTATTTCAATAGTGAAAAATAGTTTTAGTACATCCGATATATGTTATATATATTAAAATTAGTATGACCCAAACTAAAAAAAAGAAATCTTATATTTTATTTAAAAAAGAATAGTCTTGTGTTGTATAAGAAAATTATTGTACCACTCACAGAATTCTGACATCAAAAAGAAAAAAAATACCTCTTTGGTGATAGGAGAATATTTTCCGTCTCCTTCGGGAGCAACATAAGATTCAAAAATTATAGGAGTACAACTAATGTATGCTATTCTTTCTCTCCAAGGTTTTTGTGGAATAAATCCAAATTCTTTTATATGCGATCTCATTTGTTCCTTCTCGAATTCAGCAGAACTTTTTTTCTCTTCGAAATCCGGAAGTTTAATTTTAATAACTTTCAATCTCCTCAACTTTTTAAACTTCGGATCCCAGTGCTTACGGATATACCTGACTTGTGTACAGTCGTAGGGACAGGTAATAGCACCCGACAATGCTGGCAAATTGCTCTAAAAAAATCGAGATTGTTATTAATTAAACTTCTTTCTGTTAAAGTCGAATAAATGCTTTTTATCTTATGCAACAAATATTAAATTATTTTCACATATAGAATACTCTTTACAACAATCTTCTATTAACCCTAACCTACCTGCATAAATTTTCCATAACAAAGCATCGGACTTATTAATTTCAACATTTTTGAGAAGGTATTATTTACTTTAACTTGTTTCTTCTGGATTTTTTCATAAAATTATATTCAATCGGTTTCTTTTTACGCGTAGAACATTAGTAAAATAGTGTCATTGTCCTGCACGGACTGTTTTAAGATCAAGATAGGATAGGATAGGTTAGGTTGGATCAAGATTAAGTTAGGAAATCTGTCATGTGCGGCAGAAATCTGCGCATGCGATGTAATTTACCGCAAAGCGCTCAACTTAGAAATACAGATTGGTGTTCCAACTTCCAACTATATCCATAATTTCAAAACCATTCATCAAATATACGTATAACTTTTTTTACTGTTTATGTAAACTATAATATACACAATCAATTTACAAAGTATTGAAGAAATTATGCTTTTTGTACACATGAGTCTTGTTGATTTGACGATTCATCAGTATCATATTTTGACAATTTATCTTGTTTTGTGTTCAACTGCTGAGCTTTGAATAATTCAATAAGTTTTTCCGTAGCTGTAGGACTAAGTTTAACAGCTGTACCAAGTGTCTTCTGCAAAAAGAAAGAACATGACACATAACTATAATGTTCAGGTGTTTAAATACAAACATGAGGATCAATGAAGATCTCGTCATAAATATTAGTTACATTAGGATAGTGTTCCAGGTTCAGTTTCGGGTCTTTGAAGGTGAATGGTGTCCATGGGCCTTGAATTGATGGAAATTCTGTATGCCACAATTTGCGGAATCTCATAGAGGGAGTATCATGAATCTGTGTGCGCAGCAGTTCCATCCATTTGACAATATCTTCCCGACTGTAATGAGCAACGCACATCCACTGTTTGTTGCCATTTACTAAATAAAAACAATGTTATTTCAGTACAATGTAATGTTTACAATATTATCTACAAGAGTACACATACAATATTCAGCAACTACAACTGGCACTCTGTGTCTTCTCGGCTTGGTGTAAACGACCACTCCTGGATTTTCTCTCGCATAATCCACTAAATCGTGCTCTATAAAGCCTCTGTAAAAAAAGAAAAATTGTATTTTTAGTTTAAAATTTTCTTATCGCGTACATTGACCAACTGTGTTTTATTGATCACCTCATTCCTCTGCTTGAACCATTGGTTTTGCAAAATTTCAAAGTTACTCTCTGCAGTTGACAAACGTAGCGTCCGATCCCGAGACCAAAAGGTGCTCGCGGAAACGTCGATTTCATAAACAAGCTTTTGTTCGACATGATTATTCGTTCGTGCGAAAAATTACAATTTACAACAGATAACAAACAACAACAATTAACATAACTTGCTCGTCGATGCACCGACTGCACTCTAGTACTCTAGTACTCTCGACGAGAGCACACTGCGAACAGTGCCCACTGGAGTTTGCGAGGCCGAATTACTGTTTTCACTTCGGCCATGAAACAATTTTCTCGACCAATCAAAGAAGTTGTTGTCGATGCGTCAGACGCGAATGAGCGCAAGTGTTGTCACTTCCGCTCTCGCGGATTCTTTTTATCCGCGATCGAAGGATCGTGCGTACAAGACTTCGATGCGGGCAATATTGTAAGAGAGATTTGAGATGGTAAGAAATTCTCTTACTTGCAAATGTACGCATTCTTTTGTGTGTTATCGTTATTTTTTTCTCTGTCGATTTCGTATTTTTCTATATCTATTTCCCGATTTTTCCGTTTCGAAAAGTGTGTCCTCCCCGCGACCACGTTGCGATTAACCTAATCTTTCATCACATTGTTCGTAAGATTTTTCTTCGATAAATGTCCTTATTAAAAAATATATATATCTTCCGCGTGTACTTTAGCCCCTTGTAAGATTCGAGATCAATGTTCTTTGTACGAAGATGTGTACGAGATGAATGAAATTTTGTAATTAAATATGTATCTTTTATGCTTCTCGAGAACTGGTTGCACGAACGGTATGTACGGTGGAGTATCCGCCATTACAATCGGCATCTCCCGTACACGAATCCACATATTCACTGACTGGTGTACATGTTTACTAATAAACATATAAATTGAAAATATAAAATTTAATTGAATTATTAAAAATATAAGATTAAATATTTACTAGTGAATACTATTCATACTTCGACATACAACAATATATTTGAAAAATTTCTTACAATTTTATTGTTTTGTGAAGAGTTTGCTTTGCAAGAATACATGAAATGTAAATTGCTTGTAACTTTTATTTTTTTTTTTTAGTCGTTATCAACAGCTCGACCTCTTGTCACGGTGTATACCGACAAGAACAAGGCAACACCTGATGTACTGTCTTTGCCAGCTGTCTTCAAAGCTCCGATTCGACCTGATATCGTGAATGTTGTTCACCAGTTAATCTCTACGAATAAGAGACAACCGTACTGTGTTTCCAAGGAGGCTGGTACGTAAATTTTTTTTTTTATTTTCTTAATTCCAAGTATAATTTGTTTATTGCCTGTAAGATTTTTAAAATATAGCTTCTGTTTCTCAGGTCATCAAACCTCCGCGGAATCATGGGGTACTGGACGTGCTGTGGCGCGTATCCCCCGTGTACGTGGCGGTGGTACTCATCGATCTGGTCAGGGTGCGTTTGGTAACATGTGTCGAGGTGGACGCATGTTTGCACCCACCAAGCCCTGGCGCCGATGGCATCATCGTGTCAATGTGAATCAGAAACGTTATGCTCTTGTGTCGGCCATTGCTGCATCTGGCGTTCCTGCATTAGTGCAGTCTAAAGGTACATGCAGAATTAATGCAGATGTGCAAAATAACAAAATGATTTTTGTTACATAAATGTTTATTTGTCTCTTTATGTTGTAGGACATTTGATTCAAGAGGTTCCTGAGTTCCCACTGGTTGTCACCGATAAAATTCAAGAATATACAAAAACTAAACAAGCTGTTATCTTTTTAAGACGTATCAAGGCGTGGAATGACATCCAAAAGGTTTGTTTTTAATTGTTATGTAGATTTGTGCACCGATAAATGTCCACATCCTTGCTTCAACAAGTTTAGTTCGGATGTTCCTAACTAGGTGCTAGAAAAATACGATATTCAGGCGTTCTTGTCTAGTCGATTTACATTCGCTAGCAAGGGTATGAATCATCGAACAATTTACCAATTGTTTTTAATGCGTTTTAAATTATATTCGTGTATATATATCTTTTGCAATTCATTAAAATTACTGTAGGATAATCTTTTTATTATAGTTATTTGTACGAATCGAAATACATTTTTATGTTTATCGTCATGATGTTTATCATCGTTGCATGTTTATTGATGTTAGGTGTACAAGTCCAAACGGTTCCGCGCTGGTAAAGGTAAAATGCGAAATCGCCGACATATTCAGCGACGTGGACCTTTGATCGTGTACGGTCAAGACCAGGTAATCAGTTTTTTTTGACAATTATAGACGCAAAAAATTTATATATTTGTCACGTGTCAAAAATAACAAGAGCTCGATATTCGTAAATCACGTAAATCACGTGTTTACAACGAATGATTTTATTTTAGGGCATCCGCAAAGCATTCCGCAATATCCCTGGCGTTGATTTGATGAACATCAACAAGATGAATTTGTTAAAATTGGCACCCGGAGGTCATGTTGGACGTTTTGTAATCTGGACTCAGTCTGCCTTCGAACAACTGGACGCTCTTTATGGAACCTGGCGTAAAGAATCACAACTAAAGAAAGGCTATAACTTGCCATTCCCCAAGATGGCGAACACGGATTTGACCAGACTCCTCAAATCCGAAGAAATCCGCAAAGTCTTGAGAGCTCCCAGGTTATTAACACAAAACATTATTATCTTTCATTGATATGAGAGAAGAATTAATTATTTTATATAATTATGGTTGATTTAAGTTGCAATTTCCTGTTTGGTATTGTGAAAGTTTTACGGTTCACTCAAGGAGAATAATACAATTGCAGGAAGAAGGTGGTGCGCAGAGTGAAGAAACTGAATCCGTTGACTAACACCAAGGCTATGCTGCGACTCAATCCGTACGCAGCGGTTTTGAGACGCGCCGCTATCTTGAATGACGAAAGACGGAAACTCGAGAGGGAGCGTTTGCTCGCTGCAAAACGAGGCGTAAGTACAAGAAAGAGTTAACGTATCATAGTATGGTATCGTAATAACATAGTTTTTTGTAGTTGAGGATTTCTTTTTACTGAATCTCTAATTTTATATATGTTGCAGATTGAATTGCCTAAAGATTCAGCTGCGGCGAAAGCTCTCGCGCTCCGGGTGAAGAGAAAAACACACTTAATTAAAGCTACTCTGAGCAAAGGTTTGGCAGCCGCGACAAAGGTTCCGGCGAAAGACCAGGCTGCGGCCGAGCTTAAAGCCAAACGAAGAGCTAAGAGAGAAACAAAGAGACTTAACAAAGTAGCGAAAGGCGCACAGCTCGCGAAATCCGTGAAAACTGCAAAATCCGCGAAACTTGCGAAATCCACAAAAAGTGCGAAGAGCGTAAAAAGCGACGCCCCTAAGCCTCAAGTTGAAGAAACAAAGTGAACAAGCGTTGATGACTTGAATGTTATCACATTGTTTCTATATAAATAAAAATGGAAAAAATTGTAACTGCGTTAGTTGTCTTTCTACTCGTACATGCAATTTTAGACTTTGTTGTTTATTGTCTTGTTAGTGACAAAATCGAAGTCATTCTTGCATCAACTAAATTATTCTTTTTATTTTACATAAATAGCAATTTCAACTTTTGTTTTAATCTTCATTTATTTAATACATAAAAGTAAATAAATGAAGGATAAGACAAATTTGATGTCGATTGCGTAAACACGCAGAAAAAAAGACGAGAAAAAAAAAAAAAAAAAAAAAAAAAAAAAAAAATGTCGCTCAATGAGCTTTCCAATTAGTGACAAGTCACAGGAGTCGTTCTGTCCTTGTTCAATATTCACTGACAAACAGACATAATGACCCTTGTGTCGACTTGTGTCGCTAATTGGAAAGCACCAGTTGATGACTACTGTAATTATTAGAAGATTGCGTTTTCCTCATAAAATTCCAATGATCTCACGCATACAACGTACACAATCATTCCCCTGACACACGCACACACACTACGTGCGGAAACGTTATTCTATTTATCCCTCCTCTACATCCCATTATACCCGATCGCTTGACCTTCTCCTTCGCAGCATTTTCCCCTCTCTCTCTTTCTCTCTCTCTCGGACTCGTTGTCGCGCTGTCTTTCATTCTTTCTCGCGTACTTCGAGTCCTGAATGCGTCAAAGCGCAGCTACCGCTCCGGCAGTGAATCGGTCTAACTTCAGAGAAAATTTTCAGTATCGTGGCAGCTCTTACTGGCGAGACTACGCAGTGCGATAAACAACGAACGGTGTTTAGAAACTAGCAAGTAAGCGATGACCAATAACGCCACAAGCAATTTTTACAGTTCCGCATAAAGACAAATTTGCGATGAACCTCTTTGTTACAACGCATTTTGGCGCGTGACGTTCACAAGAGTTGACTGTTTTCATATTTTGTTTCGAAACATTCGGCAGTAATGTAATTTAATAATGTAAAAAATAGTGAATTAATAATTTTTACATTTTTTATAACATATTTTACAGGATATATTGTATTTATGTCGCAAAATGGAGCGTGTAGCGTGACCAAGACGTTTTTATATGATTTCTCTTGGAAAGGATTTCGCAAACCGTATAAAAATAATCTTTCGCGATCGATCGCAATTCTTCTCAAAAGAAGATCGTGACATTTATAATAAATTGTCGAGTTTTGGCTTTTCTTTTGTGAGATTGTTCTAGTAATAATCATCATCAGAAGCTATCAAATGATTGTTTTATAACGTGTATGTTACAATACATGTGCGTGTGTATGTACGTGTCTTGATGAATCTCCCTCTTCGGTGACGATACGCGTCACGTTTCGATCCAAGGATAGCAACATACGCGAGATTATACCGAGAGTGCCAAATATGATATTCGGATTTCGTCCGTGAACTTTCTGAGATTTTAATTAAGTAATATTCGTGAAATTTACATTGTTAAAATCAGACAGAAAAAAAAACGTACAAAAACACAAGTTTCATTTAAAGAGTTTATTTACAGCTCTATATTTATTCATATTTAGCGCACTAATGCCTGTTAATATTCTTTAAAGTGTTTTTTTTTTTTTTTTTTTTATATTTAATGTTCATTTTTGATGGCTTATGATAAAAATATTCTGAAGAAATACTAACTTTGGACACAAATATAAAATGACATAAACTGACTCTACAGATACTGATGACGATATATCATTGCAGATTTCATTGCATCATTTTTACATATATATTTATAAAGTTTATCGTTTTGTGTTTTCGCAGAAGATGTTTTTGCGCACAAGTTTTGGCGTTCTTCTCGGAACGCTGATGATAATTGCCATCGTGCCGCATGCGGCGTCTTACAATAGTAAGCAATAAACTATACGTTATATTATTTTACTGCGCTTTTGCATGAATCAATAAAATCGTAAAATTGCTCTGAATTTGAAAACATTTTGTGTAAAACTTCCAGCGATAATGAATTATTTAAATATGAAGAAAAATA
>QVOB01004230.1:0-23210 GCA_014839585.1 Pseudomyrmex concolor | reverse complement strand
ATTTCAATGAGTACTTTTTCCGTGTCATACAACAATTGTTATTGTCATGTATAAAATTGTTACTAAATAAAAATAGTCATTATTTAATACAAATTACTTATTTTATTCTATTCCTTTTCACATCTTACGTATTACAAATTCTATTTTACGACACAATAACAAAGAAAGAAACAAAACATTGCCTTTAGTTCGTAATCAATCTCAAATTCTATATCAATCGCTTTATTCTGAAAAGTTTCTACTTGATATTTTAAATATTTGATACACAATGATTGAACATAAAGAATTCGATTGAAGATCAAAAACTCGCGAGAAAGATATTTTGCATTGAGGCCGCGCGTTGCGTCGGATCGGAATATCATTATCATTTGATTTTCGCGTTCGACAAAATGTTCGCCGCAATCGTTAACATCACAGATCAGTGACTTTCCGTTGTTTGCCGCGACGCGTGAAATTTAAATGTCCCTGTGATCGATGGTCGCCCGATATCTGATCATTATTTTTATCGGCCCGCGGGCGTCGCGAAATTGGTATGCTGCTTATACTTCTGGAGAAAAAGAGCTGGATTTTTATTATTTTAATGAACATTTCAGTGAGCGTGTGTCGCCACGTTACAGGGAACGCGCGCTTTCTCGGAAGAACGATATTCGCCTTCTGATTATTATTTTTATCGTGATCGTTTGAGAGAACACCGTGGAAACAGACTGCCGTTCGTTAAGAAAAGTTTGGTCTCAAAATGGTTGCGACTAACTCCGCGCGATCTCCAACCATTATGCGAGGAATATGTGGTAGTATTTCGAAGCAACGAGTGGAAACAGAAATGAAATGTTCCACTGACAAAAAATGCAAGATTACAATTTAAATGAGATTACGTAGAAGATGTGATTATTAACACACAGAGACAATAGTAGATGTGGATAAGACAAGTACAATCTGTTAGCTGAATAATGTTTACGTTATTATGATTTAAATTACTGTGTTCTACACAGTAATTTAAATTAATTTTCTGATATATGAAACTTAGTATTACAACTTTTTTATCTTGAACTATTATCTATATAACTTGAACTAATATCTTATCTATTGTTCTTGAACGATCGGTTGATATCTAGAGATAAACGCTATCTATTATATTGTTTTATCAGTTATATGTTTGATGTTAATTTTATTTATACATTTACAGTAGAGTAAATCACACTTGTCTTTGTGTTTGTTCATCTCTAACGTCTAAATTCATTCTTTGTACTGTAAAATCACACTTGCGCGCTTTCATCTCAATATGTGCAAAACATTGAAGAGAAAAACTCTCATGAGTCTTGTTTTTACTTTCTTCTTTCTTTCAATGTAGGTAGAGCATAATTATTTATCATTTTTCATTTATGTAATTGTGTACTTTAAAAACTACTGTATTAACTAATGTATACTAAGAGGAGAGAGAGTAAGTATCACAAAAGTAATATTATGTAAATGATTTCTTCAGAATATTGATACATAGTAATTAAATCATATAAAAAATCTATTGATTGAGAAAAATTTACGTGAATAACAAATAAATAATTAGTCATTACATTATGCGTACATATATCAACTTTATGAGGTTGTTTTATTCAATTAAATGAATATACTTCTATCTCTTTTTTTTTGTTTTTTAGTTTTTTAAAATAAAAATTTGCTTACTATTACAATAACAAATAAAGTTACTTTAAAGATTGTTATCTTTTGTTAACTATTAATTGTAAAATATACTATTACGATAAAAAATCGTCAAGTTATAGTAAAAATTGGTACTTTTTGTTAAGTAATAATTGCTTTAATAATGAAACTGTCGGACAGAGAGAGTGTTACTTCCTCTATATGTTAAACTGAAGAACTACACGACACAGTTTACTTTAGCCAGTTGACAGTAATGTAGAAATAAAACTAAATTTATAGAATAAGCAATTATTTACTAGAAAAAAATGGACTAAAAACTTTGCAACTTTCAGAGCTGTACATTATTACACTCTATATATTATTACAATAGTTATCAATCTGATTGGACAGAGGAAAAAGCTGCTCTCTAAACTATAGAGTTTCTTAGAAAGACAGTTGCTTCTGATTGGACAGAGGTAAAAGCTGCTCACTGACATCACGAGTTTGCGACTCTCTCTCTGAGAGGCTCTCTAACATGTCTCACAATCAATCAAAATAGTAGAAATATTAGTAGAGGGCAGTAAAGTCTATTTCCCGTACTTGTAATTAGATTTTACAACATTTACAAATTAATAAAAATATTATTGAATAATTACAAAAGATATATAATAAATAATTTAAGAATTTTATTATATACAAATAAAAATTCACACATACTTCAGCAGTCAAACACATTATCTACAGTTGATAGAGATGTTTTATATTTATTATACTTCAGTATAATAGAATATACTTCAGTATAATAGAAGTTCAGTATAATAATTTGAAAGTATAAACAATAAAATTACACATATAATAATGATATTTATGAAATATAAACGTACAGAGATTATTTTTTAATAACATTAATTAGAAAGTATTAGATATTGTTATCTGTATTGACATACTTGTGTGTATGAGCTAAAATAATAATCTGAATATGATAACATGATACTCAATCATTATCTTGATAAGTATACATCCATCTTGATAAAAATTCAATTCTATTAAATAAATCACTTAGTTGTGTGAAGTGGATTAGAGTAATTACATCACTGTCTATAAATACATTCAATTTTCATTTTTATTTAGCAGATAAAAGTGTTTATATAACAATCATAAATGTTTTTATCTTTGTTGTTATACTTTTTTAAATCACATATATTTACTTTGTTGTTTTATATAAGTGTGTGTTGCAAAATGTGTATTAAATGTCAACTATATAAAACAGACCGTGAAAAATTTTCTTATCTTACATATACACACATTTTAGCGGCTAATTATCTTTACAAAAGATAATCTGAGTTTCAAGACTATCGATCTTCGATATCCGTAAAAAAATATTTTTATGCCCGTTTTATGATTTAACAACACGTGTGCATATCTCTCGATATACATATACTTCTCGATGATAAGCACACAATCGCCATCGCTGACTGCGGCATTCCCTTATCAGCCAGCTGATTCCGCAGCTGGCAACCGGGGGCGCGAGCGGTTTCTCTTGCTCTTTCTCGCCCCCTCTTTCATTCCTACCACCGCCTACGTTCAAGTAGAATTCAACATTGACCGTCGACGAACGAAGTTCGCGCAGTGCAAAAGGCGCGTACGTATCGCCGATATGGAAAAATGAGGTGGTCGTCGCGCTCCGTTATTTTTTTGCACGGAAAAACGTAGCCACGTAACGTCACACTCTGCGGACGTCGCGTTCGCAGGGTGTTCGGGGGTGTAGCGTTAGCATGAGCATTTCGCAAGACAACAGCGCTGCTACCATTGTGTGCAGAGAAATCTTCGATGATACGTCTCATCCGACCAATGAAGGTACGTGAAAGGAATTGGAATATTACAGATATTTATTTTTTCGTTTTTTTCTTTTATTATTTAATAAATATTCCGACGTGTCTTTAAAGGGATAAGCTTTCGCTCGTCTAATGGCGAAACATTTCATTGTCAAACTGATCGATGGTCCCTTATTCCTTTTTCTATGTGACGTTTGAGATGTCCTTTTACATAATTTTTATTAAATGCGGAAGTTCTAGAGTTTGTTTTTACGAATGACATTAAAAAACGCGCTTTGACTAACAAATTGAACCTGACGTGATGTTTTATTAGCGGCATACTTGGCCATTATGCAAGATATTGCTGAGATTACGCATCGTGCAAAAATTGTACATATATATATTTATAAATTAATTTAAATATATAAATTGTATGATAATTCTTGGATTCTTTTATTACCGCAGTAGCATTACAGGCATAATTAGCCATTGTGGAAGCATATAAGATCATCGATTCACTTCTATTTCATCACATGTTGACATGTTACAATTAAAATATTATATTACTTGCAGATTATCATATTTCATTATTACTAATTAATAGAAAGATAAGAGCACTATATTTTAAAATGTTTTTTTTTTTTATTTAAGAAAAACTGATATATATGTGTATATATATATATATATATACATACACACACATATACACGCATACGCATACAGGTGCATTATTATGTCATAGAGATAAAAGAACTCATAATAATCACGTGAAAAAGAAGTAAAAACAAGCTTCTTCGTCTCAAGAGTTCTGAAGAAACGTGTCATTGAAGATCAGTCTGAAAGCAGACAAAAACTCCTTCGCAAAAAAACCCTTCTGCAAAAATTTCTTTGTTTATTTACATCACGCCAGGCGGGAATACCGAGCCTGTTTCCCAGCGCGCTTCAGAAAATCAATAATTCGCAGTGCGGCGAAAGTTTTGTCGGTTTACCGAATCGTCTCTGCATTGCTCCAATAGAACAAATTAAATCTTGCCTAGGTGCCGAAATTTTTTAGATCGTCTCACGAAATTCAGAATGGCGATTTTCCGCTACAGATTCGGTTTTCGACGATTGATTCTTACGCAATAACGGAATCGCGATTAATCGAAGCGACGAGACGACGAACAACATTTTGACCGCAGCGTCAGAAAGCAGATGGTGGTTCGACTTGCCCCTATAGGGCGGCTTCTACCACCTGTCCAGCTGTCGGAGCTAATGGAATTTTTTATTGAGGTCTTTTGCTACTGTGGCGCTTCCACGCAACCCTTTCGGCTAGCAAAATTCTTGCATTGATGACCTCGCGACCTCCGGGCTTTTGACCCAAAGTCGCCGCCGGTCTTTTTTACACCCCGTCGGAATTTTTTGGACCGTTCGTAATTACGCTGGGTAGTTTGGATCGAATAGCGCCTCGGGTGCCATGTGAACTAGCGAATAATAGCAGACCGCGTCGTGAAAATAAGAGTTGAATGTATGTCATCCTGACGTACACGAGTAAAGCTTCATGCGG
The DNA here is from genome assembly GCA_014839585.1 of Pseudomyrmex concolor. Lineage (NCBI taxonomy): Eukaryota > Metazoa > Arthropoda > Insecta > Hymenoptera > Formicidae > Pseudomyrmex > Pseudomyrmex concolor. The sequence continues at coordinate 18,218 of QVOB01004230.1, read as the reverse complement.
AAATTAAACATCTGCTCTTTTCATCATAATTTCTGAAAAAAACTGATTTTCTGAAAATATTTATTTTGTTTTAATAATTATTTCTGTAAAATTGTATTACATATAAAAAAATATTATATTATTATTATTTTACATACATAATATTATTTTACATACATAATTTTACTTACATACATACAACTCACTTTTTTTATTTATTAAACATTTTTTAATTTTAGAACATAAATCTTTATTGAGATTACAGTTTGATTTGATGCAACACATTATTGAAATTATTCTTTGCGTGTTTTTGTGACATGAGAAGTCTACCTGTCGCGCGAATCTAATTTTAGAATTTTTACGTATAATCATTCATTATAGCACGCACGCGTTTATTTAATTATATACGTGCAAATATTGATAATGGACAGAAAAAAAGATATTTATATAATTGCTACGTTCTCGTTCTGTAAAAATGTAACATTGGTATTGTTTCGCGAGGAAACGTGTTAAGTGATCATAAGCGTATCTTGTTGTCAGCGCATTTTTTCCATAGAAAGAGACTTCGCACTTTAATACTTTTAACCCGGTTAACTGTGATCAATGAATTGTACAATTTATGCTAGCTCGATGTAAGATGCAGGCATCCATTTTGTGGTCATTAAAGTTTACAAGGGCATTATTAATAAATCGTGCGCTGTTGCGGGATAAAAATACGAAACAATATAAATAATAAAATTAACTTACCTTGAGAATCTATCAAAGAGCTTTTATATCCTTTTTTTAAATCTATTGATGAAAAAAGTTGATTTAAGTACTTATTAAAATTATCAAAGAAATAAGTAAATAAAAAAAAAAGATTTTATAGAATTAATTGTTGCAATACAATATACTTTCAGAGCTTCTAGATTATGCGAAACGTTTGGGAATTAATCCCGATGAGGAACCACATCTTCTCGATTTGGCCCGTGAGGGTCTTATGGCAGCCTTACCTAAGGGCTGGTCTCCGTGCTATCACGAGTCTAGTGGTTCCTACTATTATTTCCAAGCATCCACCGGTACTACCACCTGGGAACATCCCTTGGATGCAGTTTACAGAGAACTCGTGGAGCAAGCAAGAGCCGGCAACAAAAGGCAAATGAGTTTTGGTACGCAACTTCATGTTTTATCTCATGTGTCACTCATATTTTTTAAATTACCTTTATACATTACCTATACTTTTGAATATAATGTAATAATAATATATAATTATATTACAATTTCTTTCCTGTAACAAATTTCCTTGTGACACAATTTAACGATTTAATTTTCCGTCATCCAAGTCTGGTTTTGGTTTCATTTTCCTGATATCATCACAATTAACGTAATGTAACGATATTTTTTTACGAGCTGCTTTAGTCATGTTGATTATTCCGGTTCTCGAGAGGTTAAGTAATTTAATCTACAAGTCGGTGTTAATTACGCGTTCTTCTATACGTTCACTGTCTAACATTAGACATCGTCTTCACAATAATCACTAAATCGTGCTGCTTGGCAATACATCGCGCTTCTGGCTTTGCATCAAAATTACGAAGAGCGCGATCATATTTTTAGATTCTCTCGCAAAATATCGACCGTGGGTGCGTGAATATTGCGCTAACGCTGTTAGCGAAAATTTAATATACTCTCTTTAATATATACTTCTCTCAACTCGTATAAATTGCTTTCGGTTCATTTCTTTGACTTAGAAAAAAGAGAAAGAAAATGTTTAATATTAAAAATATTTAATATTATTTTATAAAATATCTTACTAGAAATACGACGCAAATAAAATGAATAAAGAATATTTTTTTGCATACACAGAGGAAGATTCGAAAACCACAGCGAAAGATCTTGAATCGCACGAAGATGCAACATTGCCGAAGGAAACTACTATTCCGAAAGAACCTAATATTCAAAAAGAAACTATTAAAGAACATCCTCATCTCAAACCCGGAATGACAGGCACCAAGATTCCCATGAAACTGGCACCTTTGCGAAAAGTTGATAAAACCGAAGGTTCGCGTAAGAAAGATCGACCCTCGTCTTTTGATAGGCTTCAGAGAAGAGACAGCGAATCGAAGTCCGACAATGTAATGTCCCTGTCGAGCGACCGTGCTGCCAGAGATTACACGAACTTGAAATTTCAAGATCCGAAATTCTACGAGTGTCCGAAATTGTTGGAAACAACGGGTACGAGCGCTTCAACAACCACTACAACCTCATCAATATCATCCGTGAAAAAAGAGCTCGATCTGAAGGAAGTGCTGAAACGGTCCGAATCACTGAGTCCGTGGCATGAAAAAGATTGGGAACAACTATCTAGCAAGTTCAGCTCCGAAGAAAATATAATTGATATTGACAAACTCAGTGTCAGTACACTCGCTAGGCCGGAGAAACTCGAGAAGTTCGACAAGGAGAAACATCCGAGCCAGCTAGGCCAACAAAAGGAACTGACTCTCAGCGGAGGCGGCACGATGTTTCTGAAAAGTAACAGAAGTAGGGACACCACACCGAGTCAGGACGGCGGCAAATTAGAAGACTTTCGCGTATTGGCGATTCCCGATGAAAGCAATAACACTGTCGGAGACAGACTCAAGTCTATTTTAAGAGAGAAACAGATGGAGGATGGTAATATGTACATTTTAAAATAAATTTGTAGTGTTTTTTAATTAAATGTTATTTTTTATATAAATTAGTGTATTTTTATATTACTTATTTATAATCAATTAATAATTAATTTCTTATTTATTATTGAATTATGGGAATATTACATAATATATATATTCAAATACCGACAGACGATCGGCCATTGGACGAAGAACGTAAAAGCGTGCGGTTCGACTTGGAAAAGGAGATCAACATCAAGTTCACGTATTCAGAATCGGAAGAAGATTGGGAATCCGAGTCCGAAGATAAGAATCCGCGAATATCGGCTGTAGTCAGCAATAAAGTCACTAATTCCATACTATCGCTGCGAAAACCAATCTCAGAAACTTCTTCAGACAATAACGACGATAACAAGAACGAATATTCCGACGAAAAGGATGAAGATAAAACAAATTCGGAAATCAATAGACGGCGTTTGTCTTTAGAAAAGATTGAGTCTGTTTCGAAAAACGCAAAAATAGTCGGCAAAAGATTCCTCGTTCAAAACGTATCGGAAAACGAGCACCGTAACCAGATGAGAAACACGCAAAACAGTTTAGAAAGAGACAACAGTCTTGAATATTTGTCTAACAAATTGAGCGAGAAAGTGAAGAATATCGACTTGGTGTCGAAAAGCGAGACCGACAGCATTACGAAGAGCAGCGATTCCGATGAGATACGAAGGACACGATCGATTATTGAGAGAGCTCGCAACATGACAAGCCGCTTATCGAATCGACAGCCGGAAGATGATGTGTCATCCGATGTGTCGAGAATGAGTCAGAATTACGCGCATAAGGAGAGATATGTCAGACCAAAGCTTGAATACTCACGAAGTATCGACGACATGAAAGTGAAGATGAATAGAGAATATGAGAAAGAAATCGAAGCTTTCAAGATCGAATTTGAGATTAAACTTCAAGAAAGAAAGAAGGAACTTGAAGAAAACTTCGAGCAGCAGAATATTTTGCTGCAAAGATTGTCGAATCAAAAATTGGAAGAAGTGAAACAGGAACTGGCTCAGAAGGTATTCAAAATGTATTGCAAAATTATTAAAAATTTCTATCCACTATTCTAATTAATTCATATGTTGCACAATCAGACATATTAAAAGAATATTTTTATTTTCTAATCTAGAACAATGTTTTGACAAAAGTGCATGTAAATGTTACTTTTTTTTCTAGGAGGAGCAGGAAATTCAAGCCCTGATTGCTGAAATGGACCAAGCTAGAATAGAAAATTTGAAGAAAGTCCGTACGGAGTTGGAAGTCTGTTACGAAAAAGAGAGACAGGAAATACTAGCGAATCTGAAGACAGAGCTCGACGAAAGGAAGAGAGAACTTTTGGAGCTGAGAAATCAAGAAATGGGCAAGCTGGAGAATGAGCACGAGCGCAATCTCAGTGAAGAGAAGCTCTCGAAGCTGAACGAATACGAGCTGAGGAAACAACATAACGAAAAGATCGAAACTCTGAAGAAGGAACTGGACAAAGAATTGGAAGACATACGAAATGAATTGAGAATGCAGCAGCGAGAAAAGATCTCCAAGTTTACCGAAGATCACGAGCAGTGCTTAGCAGAAATTCTACGTGATTTCAGAATGGATGTGAGTATAAAAGATGTTATGAATGTTTATCTATCTGTACAGGGAAAAGAAAGTTTTAAACCAGCAAAAAAAGAATTTGCTGAGTCTATTGAAATCTTCGTTACACTAACAAAATGTTTTGTTAATGAAATCGAAATAGGCCAGACAAATTCTTTTTCTGCTATTCATGTATTAACTAATTTTTTTCCTATTCTAGCCATACAAATCTTTTTTGTTTCTGTGTAAATATAATTGCATTTACAAACTTTTACTTGAATAAAAAATTAAAAAACATTTAAATTCAAATTTGTCGTATTTGTTTCGACATGTCAGGATTAGTTAAATTAAGAAAGCGGTTTTTTTTCGATTTCAGGAAGCTCTTGCTCGCAAGATGTACAAGGAACGACTGGAGGAAATCCGCGCGGATTTTGCGCGAGACATCGAGAAAGAGACGAGAAAGCAGAGCGAGCGAACTCTCCAACAAGAGAGCATCGACTTCGAGAAGATGCGCTGTGAGAAGCGATTGTTACAGGACAAGTATACGGCGCTCAAGGAAAAGTATATGAAGCTGAAGAACGACGTTCGGCTTGCCGTCGAGAGAAGAAGCAGACGAAAGGAGGGATACACCACTGCCTCGGAAACCGAGAGATCAACATCCACCAGGACGAAAACGGATAGAACTGAGTCGTCGGAGCAAAAGTAAGTTCTCCGTAGAGAGATTCAATTTTTTAAAAAAATATAACAGTTTTTTTCATTAATTTTATGTGTAATTAACAATGATACGCCACGCGTGCAATAATTAATATCTGTGATTTTTAGTACGAGCACGCCCGGCATACAGCACAAAGCATGCTATTTCTCACAATGGAAAAAACAAATTGTTTCCCTTTTTAATGTAACCAATCACTTGACGTTTTCAAAAGTAATTAGCGAGAGTCTATTAAAAAAAAAAAAAACAAAAACAAACTATTCGTCATTTGTAGCAAGTAACAGTTACAATATTTTATTTAAAATAGATACAAATTATTCAATAGATCAGTATATCTCGCTAGTTTCTTTAAATATGTGTCGAACATCATTAATAGTGTTGCACGTTCATTTTCGATATCATTCTCGCTGGTACCTTCGCAGTCTAATCGTTTCTTAATTCATCGAGCAGCGCGTAACGCGTGTTCCCGGACTGTGAAGGTACTCCGTCATGTTCATACAATTTGCCCTAATGTCTGGCTATAGGCCTTAAATCGTGCTCGCAGTACTCCGCTGAGGAACGCGCGCTCGAGCCCGGTATCAAGCGCGAAATCGCAGGAGGATCAGAGCGCGAGCGAACAAGTCGAAGAGCAAAACGATTCGGACAATTCGAGGGATCAGAGAGCGGCCGCGGGGTTTCAGAAACGCGCAGCCGCAGCCGCTGTCGCCGCCGCCGCCGCCGCCGCCTCGAAGAACGCGGCAAAACTCGAGTCCGACGACACCACGACCGCCAGCGAGACGAACGCTAACATGATGAAGAAGAAGAAAAGCTTTACTAAGAAAGCCGCCTCGGGCGCGAGTCGCTCCAGCGGCGGCAATAACAACAATTTGGATAACCCCGTGGAAAATATCAGAAAACAGCTGAAGAAGTTGGAAGATCTCGGCGATCAGCTGCCGAGCAACGAAACGGCCTATACAGTGCGATATCCTTTCCAAGATAAAGGTGATTGTTTTAAGCAGTCTATCTCGCGCGCGTCGTTGCTTTGTCAGGTCTGATCAGATTTGACAGAAGAGACTGTTACATAAATGTTACAATATCTAATATATGTATTATAGTCATTTTCTTTATCTGTACACCTTTTCCTTTTAAAATGTTACTCTGATTAACTTGTACATATATGTAACTATGATCTATTGAATATATAATAATTTTATATATTAAATATTTTAATTGTTATATTATATGTAACTATGATCTATTGACCATTTTAATTTGTTTTTTAGAAATAATGCATAGTTATTGTGCATTTAAACAATTTACTTGTATTCGTTATGTTTATTGATAGACCTAAACAAAATTACGATTATGTTCTATTATTTTTCTCTTTTTTTTTCCATAGGTATATATACACTTTATTTTGGTTAACGGTCTATGTCCTTCGACTTGCTCGTAAGTGCACCTTTAATTGTTTGCTTTTGCACGCTGTTCTCACGAATCAGTTTCTCTTTCATTGCTTTCATTGATTTTGTTGTCAAAAAAAGCTTCGAGAATCTGTGCGACTTTTTGATTTTTTTGGATGCAATCTCTGGTTTAAGTCAAAAGCGCTTCGTCTTACTTTTAGCGCCGGCGAACGTCTCTTCGGAGTTGGAATTCTTCCGACATCGGATTCATGTGGAGAGGGACTCTGTGAGGAGAGCTCGCGAGGCGCTGAGACAACAGAGAAGTGCCTTTCAGGGTAGGCAAAGAGCTTGGAAACAACGGAGCGCGAGGGCCACTCTAGAACAACTGGTGCAGGTATCGTTGTTATAACAAGTTTGCAACGAAATCGATACTTCTTTTTCGTAGCTACATACGAACGGATACTTAATGGATGTCTGTATGCGCGCAGGAGGAACGTGAGCTCTCTGACATGGAGGTGAGTTTGCATCGCACCAGAAGTCTTTTGGGCGAGAAGATAATTCATCTGAGACATCTGGAACAGTCTTTGGAGCGAGTGGCGAACGACAGGCGAAACGAAAACGACGCGTCTTCCACAAAAAACGACGAATTAACGCTGAGCGACATGTCGAGCGCCAGTAGCGGTTTTAGCTCGACCGATTTGGGAACTGACACCTTTATAGGTGAGATGTGAACGAGAGCTTTTTAAAAACTTTGAGCTATTGTTATTAAAGTTTTAGCAAAAGTTAACGAAAGTTGTTTTAAAAGAAAATAATAAATTTGTCTTCTAAAGCTAACTTAAAAAATACATTACAAGAGTAGCCTATGTAATTATGTATATTTAATATCTCTTATTGGAAATCTAGATAAACCAGATCATTATCAAGAGTCTACCGAAATTATGGCGAGCTTAGAAACTTTGAACTCTGAAATACAGGAAATTTGGGATGTCTTGAACAAACGCCATGATAACAACATACCTCCGACACCTGCTCTCATGTACTCTTATCTGCGATGGTTACGATTTCATCATCTTACTACACAGCCTAGTAGCCTGCAAGGTAACATAAAAAGTTTAACCCTTTGTATATAGATTTCAAAAATAACGACTAGTAATACAGACGTGAATCTGTGAAACCTACGCGACTTTAAAATCGAATATCTCCGTGATAAATCAATATTTTTTCAATTAAAAAAAAAAAAAAAAAAAAAAAAAAAACAAATCTCTGGTAGAAAAAATCCCTAGGAGTTTCTAGATATAAGCGTTTAAAAAAAAACGAATTTTTACTAGAGACACGGTTTCAATTTTTTGGATCTAAGAGATATGTCTGTATGCAAAGGATTAATTTATTTAATTAATACACCGCAAATCAATATAAAAAACTTTATTTTCAAACTTAAAAACAACTTATAAAAATATTAAAAAACAAACCTATAAAATAAAAATAATATTTTAAAGTATTCAATATGTATATTTTTTATATGAAAATTATAGTAACAAACTGTTTTTAATTTCAGGTGCCTTTGGTACACCTAATATACAGTCCAATATTTTATCTCAATTAACCGCTACGCAACTTCCTCCTCCTACCACGACTCAGAATATTATCGCTCAGTACGGCCCTCATAGTGGCTTTACAACCAGTGTTGGAACAGTCGAGAGAAACGCTTCAAACTTGATGGAAAGGACCAGAAATCTCAGGGATTGGCTACGCCAAGCTCGTGTCGAAACTACCGACTTGATCAATCCTGGCCAAGCGACTCTTTAAGAAGTTAAAGAGTTGAGTAAAAAATCAACACTTAGAGATATCCTCTTCTTTCTTTCCTACTTCTTTCTTTTCTTTCTCCACTCACTTACCTTCTGTAAAAAAGTTGATTTTTACTCTCGGATAAACCTGTAAGTTTTTTAATTGAGTTAAGATTAGTTAAAAAAAAAAAAAAAACAATACACACAGACTGTGCCGTTATTACTTAATTAGCAATACTTGAGTAACGTAATATTTTTAGTGTAGAATAGTTGTATAACATATTTTTTTCGAGTTAACTCATTTTATGTGGATCACGATTATTCGCATTGGAAATGATATCGCAACTTTAAGGATTGTCGAATCCTTTTATAAGGTGATAATTCTACCTAAGAGAAACATATACGTACTCGATTTGTACGGATTTCAATTTTACTCTCGTGCTTGTTGCTCCGAAAATTTTATTTTCTATCTTCGCCGAGTCGATGATCAAAACTGTCAAAAATATAATATAATACGTGTCTCATTGCGTTAGGTGTAATTTTAGAAGTACAACCTAAAGTTAACGTGACAAAAATATAGCATAGAATATGACTCTTGTTTCTTTTTATTAAAAACCGGTGTCTCTAGTAAGAAAAGAAAATTAAAGTGCAATTCTGGGAAGATGTTATAGTTTCCTCTTTTGTCTTCCAGCAAGTATATATTGATCTTTAAGTAGCTACTCTAATGATATTATATATGTGTATTTCTCGCGCGATGACACATAATTTGGTTACAAATTTTATATTATATATGCTATATTATACATCTAAAGCTTGTAAATTCTAATGAATACAGGGTGGGGCGCTTATGTGCGCGTGTCAGAGGATGAGATTTTCACGAATAGAATCCGTTTTATCTGTAAATATAAGTATTTCGACAGCAGGGTTGATGCCATTGGCGCGGTACAATTACAAATACCAATTGACCCAGTTTTTCGACAGTCTGTTGATTCTTTGTATATTTTCGAGATAAATTTTTCCAGTAGCATGTAACATGTTGTAATATAGCTATATATTATGTGTATTATCTTTGGAACTATTATCTGCATTGTTAAAACAAAAAATGTAGTATATATATACATATACATATATATATGTATATTGTACTCTATTTGATCGTGCGCGATATTCTAAATGAGACTCTTTATTGTGACTTTTTTACAAAATATATTAAATCAAAATGCACGTATCGTAATACACATACTTTGTAGAACACTTTACACATTTCTAATAATTTGTATCTTTTATACTTCTATAACTGAAGTTTGGATATTTATGTTATATATGCATACTTTGAGAACTAGTGAATTTATATATATATATATATACATATATACGTATAATAGCCTATTGGTAGAAGATTGTGAATATCGCGCGCAATCTTAAACAAGATACCTCTATAATTAATCAATTTTTGAATGCCAAACCCCTCTCTTAAATAGAAAATAATAGACACTACACATGTAACGTTATGTAAAAAAAAAAAATACGTACTAAATAGAATTAAATATATGCCAAACGCGTTTTGGTCGATTAAACTCCTAGCGATCGACCACTCTGATGTACTAACTACACAATCCTCTTATGTTAGATAAAAGCGCGTGATGTTATAATCACATAACGTAAATTATGTCACAATGTCGTGATCTCATTAGATGTATAACAAAAAAAAAAGAATGATTGAAGATTGTACACTTTGGAATATAGACACGTAATATTGTATAGACGATAAGTTCATTATACTTTATATTAGTTTTACATGTTATTTTTATATTACAAATTACGAATTATTTAGAAGTATTTTACAATATGTGCAATTCTTGATATGTAATAAGTGAGTATGATAAAAGCAGATCAAAGCAATATAGATAATTAAACTCTATGGAATATATTCGAATTATAAGTATGTAATGATCGATAAGTATCGTTTATTTTTAGTTTGTGCGTTATTATTGTACAAATTAATTTAATTCCATTATTTTTACTAATTAAGTTAAAATGCAAGCAATAAAATTCTAAATTCCAAAGTGTAAAAACTCATATATAGTATCACCGTCCTTAATTACATTGTAAATACGTTTTATGTTAAGCACACAGCGTTACTTCGCGAATGCGGCAGTTTGCTTTTGAATTTAACAATTTTATTTTTAAACACACATTATGCAATTCTCTTGTCATGTATTTCACGTTGATATACCGTGAAAAAAAAAATATTGCAATAGCATTATTTATTGCATCTTCTCTCTGCACACTATACAATAATATAAATATAAAAAAATGCACGTGTACAAATTTATCACTTTAGTTATTGATAATTTCCACACAATATTTTTTATGTGAGTTAACACATTGTTACTTTAAGTTTGTTATGTAATGTGTAAAAGAGAAAAATATATATACTAATTACATCTGAAAAAACAAAACAAAATTTTAAAAAGGGTAGTTTTACGTTTTCTGACGAAAAAAAAAACAATTTCATCGTTTTCTTCTTTCCCAAAAGTGTTCGTTATCACAATAAAAATAAACGACAATCAGTGTGCTCGTCATCGCATTTGTCGCTGTTTGTTTCGAATTCTTCTTTAGACGGTAGCCATGAAGTAATTCGACGCATTTGATCCTGCGACTTGTTAGTAAGAGAATTCTGTGCCGCTCTGATGACTGGAAATGATTTGCACAGCAGCAATCTGATGCAAGCAGAATCGGTACCGCTCATTCTCGTTATCAAGTGATTCGGTAGATTCGGATCTCTCGCTTGATCAATTAAGTTTCGAATCTGTCAAATATAGAAAATTATGTGTTTCAGTTATACACATTTTATTTTTATGGTTAAGTATTATTTATATTGAAATAAACTCATAGATAATTCGATGATATATGGAGTGTTCGCAGCACTTACTTTCTCATTTTTATTTTCTAAAGTAAATTTTAGGGGATCCCAACGCGGTTCTTCATCATTCGCGTCTTTATCAGTGATATTACTTTGCGACGATTTTAGGCCAAAGAGTGAACTTATCTGTTACAAGATATAACAATAATGCGGTCAATTTTGTAAGCGTAAAAACAATTTATATTGTATACATTTACCATCTGTGCGAGAAATATAACGCTGTTGATTGCGATTGCTGCGATCTTTTGCGAATCAAGTCCGAAAATTCGAAAGAATGAGGAAACAAAATTTGAGGGACCAAACGGTACCTTTGCCTCATCTTTGTTTTCATCTTCTCCTCGTTTCTGTTTTTGTTTGCCACCTAAACTTTTAGACACCAGGTCAGCGATATCCTTAGCGGTTTCCAGGTAATTACTTGCATATTGCAATCCTACTTTTATTTTATTCAAGACATCTGTGAGATTAAACACACGTGAATTTTAATTACTCTATTCTACGTAAAGTATACATATATAATAATCTCACCTTCAGTTTTCGCGAGTTGCGCACAATTAATACTTATCCAGAGAATGCAAAAGAAGAGACATGTGATACTCGACATTTTGCCAGATCAAACTGAGCAGCAGTACTGAGATCGTCCACAACATCTTCGTCGCAGATTGTAACGGGTTTACGTTAATTATGCGTTCATTTCCATTCCGTTGCGTTTCTAACATAACTCTCCGTCGTCTTCTATTCGTGATTGTCGCTCTTCTTGCTTCGCCGACCAAGCGCGAGAAAACGACATCCGCATTTCGCAGCACAGAATTTAGTCGCGTTCTTGCTAGAAGTTAGTAGAAAGGTTGATTAAGGTGACGAAGGTGCTCGGACTTAACGAGTTTAGTGTGTCAAAAGTTTTTACGTTTTAATAATCACACGGAGGTGATAGAGATAGAGAATATTTAGCTATGACTCGCGGTTTGATACTATTCTGTGTGATTTGTGTTCTTAAAACGACTTCTGCAGATCAGTCGTCTTTATATCTAGATGAAATCCGCAGTTTAAGCGAATTGCCGATGGATAAATTGATTCAAATAAAATCTTCCCTAGCAAGTGAAAACGGTATAAACCATCATTATTAAACAAAGATATTTTGAGTCGGTTATTATTTACTCATAAAATAATCTAATGATTTATACGATGTGCTTAGCAGATATTTACGATCAGATCGAAGACAGGAGTGTGTCTAGTAGAAGATTACCGCAGACGCTGCCGATGGCCTTGCCGTTGAGAAGAAGCAGCAAGAAGCCCACGCGGCGGTACGAGGACCATTACGATGAAAAAGGAAAGGATTCAAAGATTTCGAAGATTTTCCAGCTGGCGATAACCGCGCTCTCGTTTCTCGCGTTCGGCGGCTACCTCCTTACGCTTATAATAATGACGATTCGTCGAAATTCCATGAACAATGGAAACGAGAATGTCGTCATATTTTCGGTACTCGATTGCGTACTCTGACGAGATTTAACGCATTTTCGCGTAAATGCAAGATCGATTATACATGAAATTATACACAACAATCAATTTTATTTTATTTTCAGAACCTGCAAAGTCTGCAGAAACTCAAACGTCCCAAACGGAACATTGTAGTTTTCGATCCGATGGAGAATAACTTTGAGACAGACAAACTCTACGAAGGAATGATTATGCTTTCGAGAAGTTACGCTTTATACAATTAATCTCTCACATTATATAAATTTGTGTGTGCTACAGTTTAAAAATCTATTCTTTATTTTCAATTTTATCAAAATATAAACTCAAATTATAAAACTTATTTATAAACATATTAAAAACATAAACGTATTGTAAGCATGCACATTGTATTTTTTTAAATTAAATTAATTACTCTTTATATATGTACACCTAGTAAATAAAAAACATTGCAATGTAAACTTTCACGTTGAATTTTTAACGTGCGCAATTTTGAAGAAGCATATTCTTATCGGAAGATTCGATAAAAAATCACGATCGATTAAGCAAATACGAAGAGCTTGGTTAACGCGCGAATCTACACTGTCTGACTCTTGAAAATCCTAAAACCTAATAAAATCGAATAGAGGACCACGATGTGTACATATCTCGGAGAATATTCTTGGCATGTGGGTAGAGAGGTAGTTTCAAACATGGCTCTTCAAATAAACATCTAAGTGACTGCGTATTCTCTGCAGGCCTACACGCAAAGATAACCATGTGGCTCTTCCAGAGATATCGACTGCACGTATATATACCATTGTTCCATCGATATAAGCGAATTCTGGCAACATGTAAAGCACTTTGAGATTTAAATCGTTTCTGATTGATTCGGAAGAACTATTACAAGAATTATTATTATGACAGAACATAAGATTTATTTATTTTTTTTGATATCTCAGATTATTCTGAATATCTTCACTTAGTTAAAATGTAATAAGTAAAAAAAAGAGTATTGTGGGATCAAAGTTAAACGTAATTAACATTACGTTTTGCTTTTATGTGATAATTCTTTTTCTCTCGTTTCAAAGCAAGAAGCGTTACTTTGACACTTGTGTCCGCAGTATCCGAAGCATCATCTCGGCCAGGCCGAATCTTCTCGTGACCCCGCCCACCAGTATTTTCGTGGTCCAATCCAGTTAATCCTGCTAAGTCACAACTGGTGGAGCTGATGATTATTTTTTTCAGCCAGAAATCTCCTTTCAACATGGCAAAGTCTCGTACTCTCATTCAGTTTTATGCCGTTCTGCGATGCTGTCGTGAATATTTTTTAACAAAACATAAATCATCATTAAACAAAACAATTTGACAGTTTTAATAATTTCTGTGTTTTTTATCGAAATTACATTTGATAAAAATTCACGTGTAATTTGTAGTAATAATGTGAAAAATGTAAGTGAAAAGAATTGTAGTAAACCATAATAAGACATTAATCTGTTAAACGGACATTATTGAATTGTTATTTTAATAATGATATGTAAAATATTATATAAAAAATAAAAATAAAAGCAATCAACTCTCGAGTTTTATGAATGGAATTTGACAAAATTAAAGATATAAGATGAATGGCTTCAACGCAACTCACGTCACGGATAACGCTAATTGTTCCAAACAATTGAAATTTGGCGTGGACCGTATACTATCCAACGAAATTTGTGCAAAGAGAACAGGTAAGAGACTTAACTCTTGGTGTAATGTCTCTAAAATTGGAAGCTATAAATTTATATAACTGTAACATGAAAAATCTTAATGTTACTTTTGTAAATAAAGTATCGGATTTGAGCACAATTTTATTATCAAAGAAATTAATTTTACTTAACTTTAATTTTACATAAATGTATATGTAGCTGTAATACGCAATTTTTCGATAATAGATTTTCTCAAGCCGGTTTCGATACTTCCTTCAATACGTTGTCCCTGCATTGAAAGTTGCGAGCGATGCGAAAGTATTAGAGCTTGCATCTCGTTTTCCCACTCATTATTACCTGAAGCTATTACATCTGTATCTTATGCTGGAATCATGGAGGAAATAGGAACTATATATCGGCCATCACCGCTACGTCCTGTACCAAGAAGTAAGTTATATATCCAAACGTAGAAATTACAATAGAATATCACATAACTTTTATATAAAAGATAACAAACTATACATATATGTATATCTTTTTACTACAACACATTAAAAATATTTTTAAAATTTGTTTTAATAACTATAACTTTATATTTTACGAATATTTTATTACTATTAACAATTCGGGCGCTTTTGCTATGAATAATAAATTGTTACCAGAGATATTCTATTTTCCGAAAATGGGGAAAAAATTGAACATTAGTTTTAGTTAGGATTATATATTATTAACGTATTCTGTCAATAAAGTGTTAAATATCTTTATCTAAAAAATATATTAATTTACAATATTTATTAAAAATGTGTAATTTTTAATCTTACGTTATTTTAATCTTATGTGGAGATAAAATATACGAGAAAGAAAGAATTAGATACAAACATTATGGAAAATAAATATTCCTCTTAGCTTGGTTGGTGTCAGTTTCTACAAATCTTTGAAGAAAAATAAGCTTTTGTTAATTAGATAATTATTTCAAAAATTTCAGAAGTCCAATTTTCTGTTTTGTTTTACGTTTAGATTAATCGTTGAATCTCTCTTAATTAATTAAAAGTTAAATGTGTGAGCACAATTAAACTCTTCAAAAAGTGTAAGATTATTTTAAGAAGATTCGACGTGAGGTCGCAGGTTGCGTCATTGACAAATGTTGCCATATGGACATACTGTCTTGTCCCTGTGATACGAGAAGCACGTAGAGCAAAATATTTACGTGTCAGTGTATTCTCGTGTTTCCTGTCTGTGTTTAAACGACATCTTAAGTGCCACCGAGCGTTTACGAGCGGTATAAACAGCGGTTTCGATATACATTTTCTCGGTTAGTTAGAATCTGGTAGTGTCCGCGTTTTTCTCCTGTTATTTTTTCTATTAATGACGCTACAAATACATATGCGTTTAACGACTTCTGTTCTAAATCAAGAGTTTGCGTTTCATCGTTTGTAATTAATAAGAAGACACGTATTTCGTATCACATAACAATTTTCTGTTTTGTTGTTGCACAGAATATATATTTAACTGTTCTTTTTTTGAAAAATGTTGAATTAATTATTTGCATGAGAGAAGTAATTACATGTTGCAAAATCTACGACTTAGACACGTGTGTTTGAAGATCAACATGAACGCCCCGAAATAACTATGATGTTAGAGGTATCTGTTCGAATTTGTTCGGAGATTTAGCTTGAGTGGGAGTACCACACTGTTTAAATACCTACAGATGTTGTATACTTTCGTACGGTTGTAAATCAATTCGAAGTACCCCATCTTAGAGGCTTCTTCGTACTGAAATTTGTAGAAACTGACACCAATCAAGCTAAGAAGAACGTTTATTTTCCATGATGGTCCTATTTAATTCGTAATTCTTTCTCTTTCGTATATTTTACTTACATATATAACATAAGATTGAAAATTATACATTTTTAAAAAATATTGTGAATCAATATATTTTCTAAGTAAAAATATTTAATATAAGTAATAAAATACTCATAAAATATAAAATTGTTGAAAGAAAATTTCAAAATGGTTTTCAATGTGTTTAGTCAAACATTATACATATAGTTTATTATTTTATATATAATAAAATATATAATATATTCTTACTCATAAATTTCAGCATCTATCTCATCTTCTGCGACAATAAGTTCATCGGAAACAAATACACGAAGAAAAAGATCGTGGTCCAGAGCCGTGTTTAGTTCACTACAGCGAAAAGGTTTAGAAAGAAGATTCTCTTTACAAAAGTACATTACAAAACCGGACAGACGACAATTGGCAGCAACTCTAGGTCTCACAGATGCACAGGTTACAACTTCATTGTAAAATCAGAAGTGCTTAATTAAATAGACTTATTTTAAGTTTATTTTACATATTTATTTTCATATCATTTAGGTCAAGGTTTGGTTTCAAAATCGTCGAATGAAATGGCGACATACTCGAGAAAGCGAAAATACGATGTTGGCTGGTCCAGACTCTACACAGAAGGGTTTTCCGCAGAAATTAATTAAATCGACTGCCAATATTACACAAGAAAATGACGAAGAAGATGTACAAGTTTTGTAATAATATAAGTGAGAGAGAAAAAGAATGTCTCTGTTAGAAAAAACACACATTATTTGTTATATTAGGTGAAGTAAAAAAATAATTTACA
The DNA here is from genome assembly GCA_014839585.1 of Pseudomyrmex concolor. NCBI lineage: Eukaryota > Metazoa > Arthropoda > Insecta > Hymenoptera > Formicidae > Pseudomyrmex > Pseudomyrmex concolor. The sequence continues at coordinate 1,419 of QVOB01004230.1, read as the reverse complement.
ATATGAATGCATTGTTGTATTAATATAATATTAATGAAGTATTATATTATAAATGTGCGTATGTATATTTTAATATATTTTATTCATTCGTATTGTAATTCTATAAAAATCCAGTAATATTAATAGTGTGAAGTGTGCGTTGGAAGAGATCTTCGATTTTTTTTCTTTTTATGTGTGCTTCCATGGCAACGATTTTATTATTTCTTTTCTCGTCATTACGAGAGTAACTCAAGCGTTATTACGTAATGATATTACACTCAACGAAATTAATATTTCTAAAGTGCACATTTAATAACAGGTATGCAAAAAGTCGAATTTTTAAGTACAATTTTTAAGTATTACATATATAGTTACTAAAGTTTACTTGTGCTTATATAAAATATGTTACATTTACTTGACAGACTTTCCCACTTAGAAAATAGGTTTACATTGTGGATGTGCGTGTTCTTTTTAACATTATACATAAAACTATTATAACTTCAAAATAAAATAATGCATTGCTTGGCGCGACCTATGTTTGTTGCTCGAAATCCTTCGTTGCAAGTATATCAGAATTGTTTTCATCGTTCGTCAACGAAACTGAAAGACACATTAGCAGCTACAAAAGAAAGATTACTCACCAATAATGTAATAAGTAAGAAATACATCAAATTAATAATAAAAAACAAATAGAAAAGAAACTATGAATTATATAAGTTAAATTAATTTGTGCAAAGAAATTCTCTGCTCAATTTAACAGATAAAATCCATTTTATTCTAAAACAAATTGTTTTAAAAATAATATGTCGCAGTAATTAAAATATTACTATGTATATATTAAATAATTCTTATTAATCTTACTTTATTAGCTGCCTCTGTAGCGCAATCAATTCCAGCAGTGAATACAACTGTGACATCCTCGAAAGTAATTCCACTTGTAGAAACAGCGTCGTCTGAAGTAGCGACAGATGACATTGAAATTTCTGCATCCAAAGTTGTGTCACAGGCCTATGAAGATAAAACATCTTTACCGTTTGAGGAAATTCCTGGCCCGGCAATATTAAAACTCTGGGAGAAATACTGGAGATACGTGCCACTTCTGGGTACGCAACTGTTTTCCAGTCTGCTAATCAGCAGATTTTCTCAGGGTACGACCCTTTGAAGTTCAACTGCTTGAAATCCGAAGAGCTAATTTGCATTTTTCAAGCCCATCTTAGAGAAATCTGTATGAAAATAATTTCATGATTATAAAATACACACACATAAATTGCAGCTCTTCAAATTTTGAGCAAATTGTTCCTTGTGAGCTTTACAAAAAAAAAACTTGATATTAATATATCTCTTTAGTTTTTTTTTTTTAATTTATGGAACAGAATTTTACAGTTTTGATTAATCTCTGAGACATCCTGTACATATTCTCAAAACAGTAACTAAAAATTA
>QVOB01004229.1:0-10576 GCA_014839585.1 Pseudomyrmex concolor | reverse complement strand
CGCTCCCGGAGTTACAGCGCCCTCTTTTCACTTGGGGGGGAATTACGATTTTTTAAAATGTGTCAGGTTTTTCTGCCCAACCCTGTAAATCTTTCTTGTTTTTCTATTTTTCATTCAATTCACAAATTTATTTCACTAAAAGAATGAAATTATTTTGATTGAAGAAAAAAAAAGTTTTTATGGAAATAAATATTTCTTGCAAACAAGTAAAATTGTTTTGTCATTTTACAAAATTTTTTAAAATAATTGTTGGTTTACAGAAATTCATTATGCGAGGATTTGCAAATAGATGTGAGGACTACGAAAAATGTATAACAGCTTGCATCCCAGAAATTAAATAAAAAAAGCAGTGCAGGAAAAGTACAGTGGCAAAGGTAAGAAAATCAAAATTTCTCAGAAAGAAAAAACTTCAGTGCCACACTTACTTACAAATGTTTGAAAGATAAATTTTACATTTAATTAAATTAAAACTGCAATTAAATTTATAGTTAATTTAAACATTTGTAAAAATCATGAACATTTTTTCTTTGTTATAAATGTTTTTTTGCAGCGATACGGAGATAGAGTAGACACAAAAACGATATTGCAAAGAGTTGGAAAATATTTAAGTGGAGCTGGAGATCGAGAAGGAGGATATTCTCAACGCAAGAGCAAATAGTTCAGTTTAGAAAAAATTCTTATTTTTACATTTCTTATTTTCTTTGTATTTATATTTTACTTATAAAAAGTTAATTATAAAAAGATATTTTTCATGAAAAAGATATTTTATGAAAATAAATCTGTCATATATGTTAAAAAAAGGTAGTCTGAAAAATAAATAAAAAAAAATAAATATAATAAATAAATAAATATAATAAAATACATTATAAAAAATAAAAAAATACATTATAATAAATTACAATATATTATATTATATATTATATATTTACTATATGTACATTAAAATATACAATAAAAAATATAATATATTCAATATTATTTGATTACACATTTATGACTTGATCTTCATTTAAGATTAATAAAATTCAGTCCAAGTCTGAGCCACTTCTGGTCAGGACTGGTAAGTAGAACTGTGTCAGCCCTGGTATTGGATCAAGCCCCGGAAATGTCTATTTCCAGGGCTTGGTCAAATATCCAATACCAGTCTTGGACTCAGACTCAAAGCCAAGCATCGGCCCGGTGTGACATTCAAACTTTAACCAAGACTGGTTCAAACTTGATACCGAGTTTCCATCAAGAATAGTAAGCTTCGGGCCAGACCTGAACCAAGTCTGGTCTAGTGGTCAATTCCTATCTGGGCGATAGCACAAAAACTTCATTGTAATCAATGAATCCAAGAAATCGTTTCATACAATAGAATGCTTACGCGCTAATAGCTCAAGTCTATTGAGCAAAGTTACAATCGAGATCGAAGTCCAAAATTGTTTCATGCGATTGGGCGCTACACCATACATCTATATTGCTGAACATTTTGTGTACGCTAATATATACACATCGAAAACACACACAGTGGAAATCGAAGCGTGGAATTGTTTAAGCAGAACTCGCGCAAAGAAATCAAGAGAGAGAGAGAGAGAGAGAGAGAGAAAAGAGAAACAAGTGAGAGAATGTCCTGAGTTCCTCGCGACACTCGCCACGCTCCATTAATTTTATTACGGAGCCCAGAGAGCACGAATTCTCATAGCGATCGATGTAGAAAGAGCGTAGTCGTTTTCCTCGATGTACAATACTTGCCGTTTTTTTCTCTTCTCTCTCTCTCTCTCTCTCTCTTCAACGCGAGGAAATGTCGAATCAAGCGCGATATATCGTGTGCGACCAAATTCGCGACCGAACGGAAATCGCGCGACGTCGCTTAAATTTTATAGCTAACTGCTCGGGCGTAATAACTCGTCGCCGAATGATAATACAACAATGCCGGCGTAACGAGATATCGGATTATTATTAGCATATAAATGTCCAATATTCGTGTGTTTCATGTCGAGGCACGCCTTTGTCCCGCTAATTTGTGAGTTTCGCTACGACGGAGTGTACATTTTTTTTTGAGCGTGCTAATATATATAGGTATATCTCCCAAAACCCCCCATCCAATATTCTCTTAATAACAGATTCTTCAGATGCATGTAAAGTTAAAAATATGAAACGTCGATTTTCACAATATAAACGAACAAACAGTATGCTAAAAGAGAGAGAATACATAAATAATTTTTAAAACATTAAATTATTAAAAATTCATTGCATATATAATACAATAAAATAATAATAGTTTTTGATATAAACAAGCTTAACATAAAACGAATCATCATTTTAGATTATAGAAGAAAATCAGGTTTATACTATTATCGATTATGCAGTGAAAGTAGAGAGCATTCAATATGTGTTCTCTATTTCCGCCGCGGTTTTAGCGCAAGCGCGCTCGCATTTGTGCGTACATTTATTTGATGGCTCATCGATGACGATGAGTCGATCGTCAATACTCGAGGCGATGATACGCCCGTATTAATGGCTCGATATCGATATAAGTATCGGTACTGATTGCTACACGTTCCTCGTAGTAGCCGATGCTTATCACTTACTTGCGCAGCAGGTGAATAAGTTCGTTTTATCGCGCGTGTATAGTCAGCATCGCGTATGTATCACAGTGTATCGGTGTAATGCATGCAAAACACGTTTGCACAAGTAAAAAAATATCTTTTATAATTGATATTGATGGATACGTCCAACAGCGTCGTCGTCGTCGCTCATAATTTCCGTAAAACGTGATTCCGTAAAACCGCATTCGCATTTATGCGCGAATAGTGCGCGTTCGCTGATTTACAATATTCGACAAACGATATAGATGTAATTCGTCGATCAAGTTAGATCAATTAAAATTACAGACGATTGCGTTTTCGAAAACGGTAATAGATATACCGGAAAAAGCACCTCACGTGGAATTTACAACGTTGCTTTAATCTCTCAAATTTATTATTCAATTCCTATCGAGCGATGTATGGCGCGGCTTTTATTAAGCTGTTTTTTATTTATTTATTTTTTTTATTTTTTGATCACATATGCTGGTTTTTTCATATATCGTTTCTATCTATATATGCGTTGAAATGTTTACACTCCATTTTGTAATCTTCACAGAGAGATTTGATTTCTACAAATATTAGTTGGTAATTGATATATAGAAATTCTTCTATATATGAATATAAAAACATTAAAATAGATTAGTAGAAATTATAAATGTTATATATATATTTTTTTTTCCTTTTTTTTTTTTATTTTTAAGTTCACATCAGCCGCAATTTTTGTTTCTCTCAAAAATATATTCTTTCGTGGAATTAAATCCATATCTTTCTATCCGTTAAATGTCAAGTTCGCAAATATAAAGCTCTCTCTCTCTCTTTCTAAATGATAATAAGTTCTCGGCGGTGTTTATTGGAAACCGAGATTGTTAGAAGAACATACAGAACGGACGTAAGAAATTCTTACTTTCTCTCTTTCATCTTTTGACGAGCGCGCGATGCCTCATCGTAGAAGCTTAGATTAATGGATTTCGTTGATAAGCAACATACATGCGATCCGTAAAATCGAGAATTGCTCCCTATCTTATCTTTCATATTTGTATTGCTCGTTACGTCTCATTATATGCTGCTTACTAACGATATGCTCAACTCGCTCACTGCGTAATAGAAAGTAGTTACGGAAATGTGTAGCAATGGTGCGCGTAAAAGAGGCCGAAACATATATAGGGAATTAAGGGATGGGGAAAAAAGACTTAGAAATGACAGAGCATAAATGACTAACTTCCTGGTGACCGGAAAAGTTAACGGAGGAAATCTTAAACTAAATATATAATGAATGACTCAGCCTGTGAACGTTTAATTTAGGACACGATTCACTCCTTAACTTGACTTAAGGATTATTGTACACAAACTATGTTCCGGATTCATTTAATATCAATCAAAACAGAGCCAAATATCTACGGAAGAACGTAATATTAATAATAGCAAAAAAAAATATCCCAATATCTAGAACACATATTTAAAAATAATTAAGCTATAACAGAAAAGAGAAGATAAAAATAAATGCTAAATCTTTTACATAAGTTTTATGAAGATGTAATAACACGACTGCAATTAAAATTTCTTAAAAGTAATAAAGTAAAATCAACAGAGATTTTTATTTGATTAAAAAATATAAAACTTCACTGTAGATTCCTTCACTCCCAATAAAGTTGTGTTTAGCTGAAGTTTTATCCGTCTCATTCGCGCTCTGTTTGTGAATCGTTTCAGAGAGCAACTCGGAAAGTCGTTAACTAGAAGACGGAATATGAATGTAAGAGATATTTATAGTTATATTTCATTCACTTCGTTCTCGAGATTACTAATGTAGTATTCCTTTTGTTCTACTAGAGGTCACAACGTTCAGCGTGAGTGGGGCGAAAAACAAAAAGCGCTGTTGCCTACTCACTTCCGAGCTCTATGCTCTACGTTCATATTCTTTTGTTGTGCACTAGAGGTAACACGTTCTTTGTTCTTTCGAAAAAGTTAGGAGGTTAAGAATGAGCAAGCGTAAGCAAGAGGATTTAGACATCGATAGTATCACAAAGAAACTCAAGATTTTACAAGAACAGATAGATTTGATTAAGAAGAAGACGGAGAACGCCGGAAGTAAGAGTGAATCTTCCGAGACTATTGAAACTGACGATCAAGGCAGCGAAGAGGAGACAGATATATGTAAACGAGGAGACAAATATACAAAACGAAACAGGTAACTAATTGTGTGTCTTCTTCAATAAATAGTACGCTTGCACGACGTACAAACAAACTTAGTACTATGCTCGCATGACATAGTTTGTTATAAACATTAACACAGGTTTTTTACAAACGCAAAAGGTTACGCTTACATGACTAGTTTGTTATAAACACGGGAAAATACATTCGCAGGATGTAGTCTTTTCCAAAATTATACAAAAAAATAATAATAAAATAAAATAAAATAAAATCAGAAATACGCTCGCACTACGTGTATCTATCTCCAAAAAGTTGTTATTATTAGTTTTGCTTTCTTTTTTTATGTCTTTTAGACAACAAGGAAAATCTTGCACAATGAAATACCAAAAGAAGCTCAGTTAGATGAAGAATTTTTAGAATGTTTTGGTGAAGATTCGTTCTGTTTCTAAAACTTTAGCAATCAAGCTATACTCTTTCATTCATAATCGATGGAAATTTTGGATGACAGAGGGCATGTTTAATGGATTTTTACTAAGAAAATAACTTCCTTATGTTGCCTTTTAAAATCAGTTTATCGTGGCATATTTTTCTTAATCATTTATTACTGTTTTTATAACAACATTCGATAAAATAAAAGACTTATGAGTAATTGTTTAGAAAGTAGTCTCTTTTACCAAGTTAAATGCTCAATATATTGTTAAAGGCATCACTCTGAACAACTTTTAGCATACATTGACAAGCAATGTGCATCACGACAATTAATGATATTGTACATATGTAGATTGTTAGATTAAATTTTTTAGGAGAGGAGGTACAAGAAGAGGAATCTGTTAAGGCTCTGCTCTTTTGTCTTTAGTTAACGAGACATTCTATTCTGTTTGAAACGGCAGAGCCTTTAAACGTGTAATAAGCATTTGTAATAGGTAAGTCTTTTATCTGACTTGTGTGAGTTCATCAAACATTTCTATACATACAGTCTGCTATTATTAAAGAGAAGTAATCATAAGAAATATATGCATAATACATATATATATATATATATGTATGCATAACACCGGTTCTTGTCTAAGAGCACTAACAGTGTCTCTCCTTCGCCCAACCGTGTATGATAATGTATGATAACCAATAATGAATGATTACGTCCTTAACAAACGAAATATTTATTTCTCAAATGTACACGGTGTCGAAAAACAAAGGTTTATGACACTTTTTTGTTAATAACTTTTTAATAAACAATGAGCAACGGTTAAAACTTTTTAAAGCGTATTCAGGAAGATAATGTTTATAATATGTGTGTTCGGATTTACAAACGCAATTGGGAAATTATCACGCTAGTTTTCTTTGCAAGGGAAACGCGAGGCGCACATGGTCGCATAGGTAATTTATCCGACGCACCAAACGACGGTTAAGCATCTCTATGCGCCCACAAAAGATTACTCTTTGTGGGAAATAGAAACTCTCACATGTGGCTGCCATGTGTGAGAAAACGTGCTCTGTCTATTGGAAGATTTCACTAAATTCTTTGGTCCTCCGTCTTCAAATCGTGAAGAACTTCCAGCACGGACATGGTAACAACATTCGTCTTCGACCTGTACAACTGTCCAGTGCTTGCTTTTGCAGTGCAGTTGCACATTGCTCGCAGTTACTCAGTCGCTTGCTGAGATACATACAAATCGCAAGACTAGTCGCTTGCTAGTCGCAAATTCAGCCGCTTGCTGAATCAGATTTCAGCGTGGAATCACTCTTCCGCCGCACGCGTGCGGATTATCGCTTAATAGTGCGTGTCAGTGCCGTTGCTTCTGTAGCCTCGCACAAAACAATACAGTAACTTTTAGTATATTAAATGGTGTATATAAGTGTACAAAATACATTTATTTGCTATTCTTTCAGCAAATCGAGCCTCTCCTTCCTCTTTAATCTCTGCGCTGTAGTACAAGCTGAAACCCCGCTTTAAACAATGTGAAACAGAAAGTCATTGAAAAAGTTTCCTTTAAACGGGAGTTTTTCTGAACTCTTTATATAAATTATAAAGAACTCTTAGTGTATTCAAAATAAAGCGGGAATTCTAATCAAAACTATAAAAATTTAATATTTGAGTGCCAACTTAACGTACGTCTAAATGTATCCGAAACCTAATACAAATTAAATATAGTGTTAAAAATAATTTGATGTATAACTCGACAACTAAAGCCAAGCGGCGATACCATGTAAATAAATAATTCAGAATGACGTCCTTAACAATATTTCAAGGTTATTAAAATCGATAAGGTCAACCATTTTTTAAAACAATAACCAAAAAACAATAACCAAAAACAATTATTTATTTCATTATTGGTTTGTAATATGTACACGCAATGAAGAGATTTATTAGAAAATTTTACTTTTCCTTAGAATAACCTAATGATTTATACATTTTATATCAAAAGTAAAAAAAGACATCAAAACTATATAGACAAATTTATATTTTTCTCGTATTTATATCTTTCTCGTATTCAGAAAAAAATCCATTTAACTTGGCTCTTCTGGGAACAAATCTAAGAGAAACATGTTCGGGATATTGTTTAGAAAGAAAAAGTCACTATTTCAAGCGTGCGTCACGATTCCGCAAGAAAGCTCCATGATAAAATATTTCATTCGTATATTTAAATGAGAGCTCTCACACACGATAGCGGAAAGATGGGATAGATCAGGTCAACAGAACCGAGTGTAGTATGAATTTTCACATTTAAATATGCCATATGGAATATTTTAGCAATTACTATTTGCTCATCGTACGCTTCCTCAATAACAAAAATATTGACGCGAAAATGAAATCGCAGCTTATTTGGTATATGATTGATATTCCTGACACACCCGAATATAATATCTCTCCGACAAAATTTCTCGAATAAAGTCATACATAAAATCCTCAATTTTCGCAGGCTAAATGTCAGACTGAAATACACACAATATCGAAATTATGGAAAGTTTTTTAATATTTTTTATGTTAAATCTCATAAAACTCTCAGAGAAAGTTCTAGGTACGGAATTTTCTCTTTTCCTTTCTCTCTTCCGTTGTAGAAGCTTGAAAAGGTGCAAATACGGTCTTCTCCTACGGTGGAGGAATTCAACGTCTGTTAAAGCGAATTGGATTCGTTGTCGACTGCCATCGGCGATGAAACACGAAATTGCCGCTGAATGGAACGGTAATGAAACGAAGGTGATTGCGCGCGATACGCGGCGAATACTACAGCAGAGAATGGACGATGCGGCGCGGTGTGTCGGGCGACGCCAACAGCGGTGTAGTCGCGCGCGTATACCTGATAATGCGGAGAGTGCACAGAACTGCGAACGCGCGCGACGCATAATGCGCCGCACTGATGCGTTATCGCGCATATAAAGCTCTCGCTTTCGCCATAATTTGCTCTCGCAAATTATTTACAAGAGCAAAACTCCTATTTGCAGTAACAACGGCACAATTATTGCATATATACAATAAAACGTCTATAACATTACAATCAATGTTTTCTTATAAAGAAAAATAAATATGCTAACAGCTGATTAATTACATGTTCAAAGGTTAATGTGCGCAAAACTATAAAAGCAGATCAAAGTTCTGGGCAATAGTGCTCTTTACACATGTGTAATAAATTTATTAAAGAGAACTTTTTCTCTTTGTAAACTTATAATTTTTGTGACATGGAAAATATTATTTATTATCTTTATTGATCAATAATAAAGAGTGTGTGCATGTATATTTATATATTTGAAGTTTTGCAGAATATTTAATTTTGATTTTATATTTCCACTTCTTTTATTATACTTCAAAAATTAGGTCGCTCATATGCTTAACAAAAAAATAATACTAAAATATATATTTTATTAAAATAATATATATTTTATTAAAATTTTAAAAAATTAAGTATTTTTAAAATATCTCGCGTGGCCATTTTGCTGTGGATAAAATTGTTGATTTTGATGAAAAGTGCGCGTCCTACGCAAAATTTTTCTTCTTTATTTCTAGTGAAACGTGTATATTTACTCGTGTGCTATAATACACGAGAAAACAGCCGCAGAAATGTATTCGAATTCCATGCGGAGTGACGTTCGGAGTTGCAGTAAGCACGTGGCGAGAATTGAGAGGGAGAAGGATTAATTAAAGCGGAGTTTTTCGAGCAGTGGCGAAGAATTACAACGAGAAGAACGTCCGGGAGCTTTAGGAGAAACGGGCGCGGCGTAAAGCTCGTGCTTTACCGTGTCTGCCAGCGCGGTGTTAGCGGCAGACGAAAAAGTTATACTTTACCGAGATATAGGAAAGTAAATCATAGCGTTACTACGATACTTTTTTCCCAGAATCTTTCAACGTCGGAAACTTCAAGTAGTTGAGAAGTGAGCGTAATTAGCAACGAAACGTGATTAAAATATTTTTACTTTGTACGAGTATATCTATTATTTCACATTATTGATCACTCAATAACCGAATCATTCTTCGGCAAGTTTACCAACTTATGTAATATATGTAATATAATTTATTACATCGATTTTGCTAATGTTTTTTTTGACATGTATATTGAGATGGGAGGATGACATGTATGGGTCTGTATTAAAGAATGGCATAAATTTAATTGATTATTCCTTCTTGACATACACATTATATCGTGATTCCTGCTAGTTATTAAATGCACGATCGGCGTATGTAGACATTGTTCGATAGAGTCAGTCGATATACGGCGTGGTGCGAATAATAAATAACCTATCTATCTGCGCCGCGCACATTTAACATTTTTCGCGAGCAGGCTCGCCTGAATAAAACATGAGCCGAGGCATTAGCGTACTTAAAGTATAATGCTTTCTCGCCGACGAGCGAGCGAGCGAGCGAGTAGTCACACATGGAAAGTCAATGATATAAAGCAGCAGGAGTATCTACCTCTCGTAACAGAGTCGACGTTTCGTTAAATCGACAGACAGAGAGATCCAGAATCGTGACGTGAGATCGACGCGAAGCGAACGCGAGTTAGCATAAACCTATTCCGAAGCAGTCTCGTCACGATTTGCATCGCGCCGATGTCTGATTTCAGATAATTTCGACCGAAATCCGATCCGGAGAGAGGATAAGTCGATTTGCGCAGTAAATGCGAATTTCTGCCGAACGAATCGAATCGCAAATATTGAGATAAAGACGCATTTAAGTACGAGGTAAGAATTCTTGCTGTAAAACTGTGTATAATAAAGAAGATGATGCTCGTATTTTGTTTTTCAAGTGTAATAAAATGCGCATAGAATTCAGAAGCGACGAACAATAACAAATTAATAAGAGCCATCGTGTACTTTATTTGCCTCCGGCGGATCTCGCGGCCATAAATCTGCCTCTATATGCGCACGTGCGTCATGCGAAGACAAAGAATTTAAACCTTCAGAATCGACAATGACACGCGTCTCGAATAAAGTAGCGCGCGTTGATCTGGCTGGAATTATTCAGCATTTGCTTTACGTCCAAAAGTTTCATATCAATGAAATACAAACAAACAACAATAATTTCCCACTCGCTTGGCTTTGAAATGCGGTTTGCAAGAGAAATATATGCATAATAAACCTAACATATTTCCCAAGTATGTAATTCATAGAAATTATCATCGATATTTCTTATCTTCTCATTTTGCAGCGTTCGGGAAATAGCCATTTGAGTTTAAAATCGTGTTCCGAATAATCCGACTAATGAATCATTGACGAGAAAAAGTGCTCGCACTTATATATATATATATATAACTCGACTATTGCGACCATTGTCTAGTTTACGTGGGCAGTCCGATAAGTACTTAGCCTACAAAAAAAAAACAAAAATTTTGGAAAAGTGGCGATTTATTTCTCAACATAGTCTC
>QVOB01004228.1:0-16709 GCA_014839585.1 Pseudomyrmex concolor | reverse complement strand
TAACTCCGTGAAGAAGAGAGGGATGATATTTTAAAGATAAACGCGAGCTGCGCACGTGAATTGCATCGAAACTGTCAACAGTTTTTTTTTTTTTTTTTTTATTGTGAAGACGCGAGAGACGACGGCTCTTACATCGCCGGGACGGATTACGAGGCGAGCAACGTGTATCCAGCACGTGGTTGACATTTTCCGGCATGTGACTAAAGCTGGGTCTCTGCTGCTTCGAGAGAGAACTCCTCCTTTTCCTCGGTCGTAACCATGTCGTAACCACGTCGCTCTCTTTCATATGCATTAACTCGCGCATCGTCACGCTCCGATTGTTCATCAGCTGACACCTGTGTGCGTACCTTGCAGCTGCGCCTACTACGCACCCTCGTAACATATACGCACATATTCCGAAGTAGTTAAAATTTTAAAAGCGTATCAAGAGATTTTCTGCATTGAAAAAATTTTGCAATATTAATTCTCTCCATTGCGATTTTACGGTTTGTGAAATTTTGAACAATCTTTTTGGATTATTTTTATTTTTTATGTACATATGTATGAAACAAATTGTTTTGTTACAGCGTACGTACTTGGTAAAAATCATAAATCAAACTAAACTTTGTGGAAATTTAAGCACAAATTTAATTATTTCATTTTTGACGTACGTAAGCGGAACGCGAGATAAATTGGTCTCTGCAAAAAATTTTTTTAATTGCGTTTACAAAAAACACGCTCATTCCTAGTTGAGCGCATGTTTTGTACATACACGCGGTAGTGGGATGAAACATCGCGATTTCATAACGAGAGACACAGTGTTACTTCATTAATGGCGCGACCAGCAATTACACGAGGCCAACCATCGTCAGGAAGAATATCCGGAATTTTCTGATCGCGCGCGCGCGTGCGACAAACGGCGTCGTCCTTGTTGTTAGTGACGCAACAGCACGTTGATGCACGTGGGGATGACTTCGATCCAGAGATCGCCCTTGTGCATACATCTGCCCATGGCTGCTCTTCTCTCTCTCCACGCGTAGTGTCGTTCATGATTTTTTCCGCTTAACCTTCAACTTTTTTTGTGTTTGCGAATTTTTTCCCTCTCTCCTTTTCGGAGATGCAAAAAGTCAAAAGTATATCTTTCTCTTTTTTTTCGAGTGTATAAAAATTTACATATAGAAAAAATTGATTAAATTCATGTAAAATTTGATATCTCGACACACGCTGTGTTGCCTGCTTGAATATACACCGCGCGTCTGAACCTCACAATGATTTTCTCGAAAAGTCGCAGTTTTTGGTCTTCAATCATCCTGACAAAGCGTGCAGCCTGCGGACAACCGCAAATTGTTTAGCTCTCACAACGTCAGTCTCTTTGCGGGACAATTCATATAAATGTTTTTTCTTCCTCTTTTGCACTTTTAGCGCTGTCAGATTTATGAGCGCTTGTCTAGTTTCAAGATCGGGTTTAGAATATACAGTTTCTTAAATGTCAGCACAACGAATGTCCATATTCCGGACAAGTAAAATATGTATCGCACGAGAAACGGCGGTGTCACGTTGATTAACAAACAAAAAATTATGTTCATCTCATTCCGTGCTCATTTTGATCGCGCCGTGTCTCGTGTGTGTTTCGGACTGCACTCGGTTTAAAAACAAATTTTTGTTAGAACAAAATTATTCATTCATTTAAATGTACAAAATGTAGCGAATTTTTTATAATTTTTTTCTCAGTTTTGTTTGTCTGTTTCTTTTCCTTAAGAATTCCATTCGACAACTTAATAATACAGCGAACACACAGCTTTGATGAGTTCAAAAACAACGCTCACATTCGAAATTTCGAATAGAATCGAACATATCTCCAGATTGCGCAAACTAGGATCCACGATTTTGATCGGGCGTGCGCGAGATCCGATTCGTGCGATAGGAGAAGCTGTGCTCTCGAAATCCACGCAAAGCGTCCTTCATCGACCTTACTGCCCACCATGTCGCGCGTGCGTTCACTTTCACGTTCGACTGCGCGGGCGCACGTGCGTGCGAGGCGATTCACTTGGCTGGCGAGATCTCGCGGCCGGTCACTCGATTGCGATAACTCGACAATCGACAATCTGAATAACTCGCAATAGATCGTACATTTGTGAAAAGACAGTTTTTTCTCTCTTTTTAAATAAAATATTACAAATCACGAAAGAGAGACGCGCGTGTGTGAAATTCAATCGCGTGTCTTTTTAAAATTTCACAATTTTTTTATTGACTCACAAATTCAGGACAGCGCGAGATGCGCGTTCAAACTTCCGATTTCGCGACTTGCGTCAAAAGTCAATGACGTCAGACGTCGTGACGTCACTGACTTTTAACGTCAAAACGAAGAGCACGCGCATGATTCTCGCAACTGTGATGTTTCGTAGGAAACGACGCGCATAGCGCCCACGAAAAATGTCGGAAATGTTGACTAGAACATCAAATACAAAAGCCATGCCAAAGAGTATATTTTTAGATGGAATAATAAACTGTTATCTCTCTGTCTCGCGAAGAGAAGAGAGGAAACGTCGCTTGACGCCTGAAACACAACAAGCGAATAAAACCAATGACGATATTGCCGGAAATTCCATTCCCGAGGGAAAAAGATAAAAATGTCGCATCGCTCAATTGAATTTGCAGAGCGAATTTCCGAGAAATTGTAGCAGCTCCCGAGATTAATAGGTCTAGGTTTCTCGAAGAGGGGATGTCCCGCAGCGACTCACCAAAGTCGGACAAAGATCGAGGTCTCGCGCGTCCTTCGACGACGACCTTTTTGCACACACGCGATAATCGCGTCAGGCATCGACGACGCGTCGCCGCCATTCACTTTCACATTGTTGTTGCGTCGCGCGCGCAACACTCGCGTGCACTCGCCGAGAGTGCGTAGGTATGCAGGTAGGGATATCTATAGACATGCTCCCTGTGCGCGCATACCTACGCATAAACAAACGCACGGCGATAATAAAATGCAAGAATGCCATTGTCGTGCCGTGTTAATCGTCGTGTCGCTCGTTATTGTCGTGCGTTTATCATTTTAATAGCACATTCTTTTTACCTCGTGCTCTCTCTCTCGCTCACTCATGTAACAGTTTATCATTCCGGTTCGTTAACTGTGCGTTTATGCGCGGTGTGTTATACCTGAGTTGCACCTGACGAACACGGGATAAGTCACGATGTGCTCTTGCAAAACTTCGTGATTTCACGATCAGAAAACTTGCATTCTCGATACCTCGCGTGTGAAAGAGGCACGAAAGAAATAATTACGGCTCGCGGAAATAACAAAATAATGCACGACAATATATAAAATAAATTAATTAGTTTTTAAACTATTCGAAACTTAAGACGCAATATTTTAATATGATATATGACCATATGTTTACTTTATTCCTGATACGGATCGGTATAATGGCCAGTTCGTCAATTTTCCGATAACGATAATGTAACAATGGAGTAGCGCCAGTGGTCGTCGTCCGCGACACGTGAACAATGAGAACGCTGTGCGTGCAAAATGTCTGTGTGTCGCCGACGGCGATCACCGTCGTTTCCGATACGAACGATCCTTTTTATCGGGTACAGACTGTCATGTGCGCGAACCGCGCACAAGTCCGTTCGATCGATTGCACGGAATTGCACCACATGTTACACACCGTCATCTAGCAGCGCGTATGTTTGCGAGTGGAAAGTGACGATGCGTAAACACGCGCCGCGTGCATGCATACGTGCAGCGGAAGGAAGGACGTACTTGTCACTCTCGTCGCTTTGCGTCTGATTATTAAGCGCTGCAAATAAGTTGGTGGCTCGCAACAACCGCGAGATTCAGATTCTACGTTCGAATATTATAATATTCGAACGAGAGAATTGTAGAGAGGATCCATCAATATGTACTTTTTCTAATTTAAATTTCTGTATCTTTAAAATTAAGATTTTTTGTAAAATGGTTTACTTGAAATTAATTAAAAAGTAAAATTTTCTTCCTGCCGATTGTTAAACGTTTCTATAAAGTTATCATAAGTTGTCTTTATTTGTGTGTCTAGACACCGCGCACGTATATAGACAGAGAGAGACAGGGACAAAACCGCCATAAACACAACGGCGCGATTGATGGCCTGTCTGAAAGATACCCGTGTACAACGCTTCTCCGATGATGCAAAGAACGAGGATGATGATTGGGTCCCACGGGGGTTCCTTCGCTGATCTCGCGACAGAGACCGACGATAACGTCGTAACTTCGCTTTTTGAAATCGGTAACGTCCTCAATGTTTAATTGGCGATTGACAGCTGTGGAACAGATGCGTCTCGATTCATCTCGTCGTCGTCATCGTGTAACACGTCTCTCGCTTGTTCTCGTTTCCCGACTCGTCTTCCAAGCAAAATGTATGTGAAGCGATCGGTTGTGCCCTGAGCTATTTTCGGCGCCGAAGGTCATCGTCTTGAGTGTGGCCACAACTTTCGATTAACATAATTCACGAAATCTCACACGCCACGATCCGATGTTCACGCTTCGAATTCGTCGACTTTGTAAAACGAACAAAGTTTGCGCCACGCGTCTTACGATAAGAATAAATACAATTCTTTTGAGTATAAATGAACGGAATAATCCATGCAAAAAAAAGGCGACACGAGAGCGAATATATTTCCAGCCTTGATTGATCGAGTCGAGTGCGAATATTCCGCGAATAGAACTCTCCGATTCATTTCATTGTAAATCGTGCGGCAACCTGATAATCCGCAACCTGTTGCCAATCGATAATCGCACGCCGTATTATACTGGCTAATGATCCTTTGTGTTAAATGCGGTTATTTTCGATCGCGCGCGATTAGAGTCATTTGTTGTCAATGAGATTATTGTTAAAAAAAAAAGAAAAGTAGAGGAAATTCTCAGCTGTCTTTTTCTTCGGTTACGTGCGTTTTTTTTTTTTTTTACGCGCAATTGCAAAACAACGATTCATTACGTTTCATCAGCAGACATAAGTACAACTTCGAGAAACAAAAAAAAAGGCAACTTATTCGCTCTGAGCAATCGATTAACGTGTGGCGCGTGTTCTCGCATGTGTCGGGCGTAATTCTTTCGCGTTACGCAAGCTCTGCGTCGGGCCGAAAGTCCCCGCGAAATCGCATACTTAACTACCTACCTACCTTCCTTACCTCGCCGTGAGCTGACGACGCGCGCGGAATTGCGAAAGGTCAAGGATACACGGTGACACAACAGTGCTATATATGTATATGTACACAATCCACTTTTATAATTAAATATTGTGTGTGTGAAAAGACGTAAAAAAAAATATACTCTTCTCTCGTTTTCGAGATACATTTTCTCGATATAGGTACAACTCTTTCGAAATTTCTTAAGTATACAAAAATACAAGTTAATAATCAGTAAGTAATGAGAATATACAAATTATGAAAAAAATATAAATTAAAAAAAAACTCTTGGATTATCCAAATATTGAAATAAAATAAAAGCAACATGTACTTTTTTCTCCAAACCTTGCGGTAAAATAAAACATTATTTTTTGTCATGAATTCTGACGAAAACTGACTTCATAAACATCTCTGTAAAATATCTCCTGTGGAGAGGATGGAGAAGAGGGTGAAAAGAAAAATGGGTAAAAAAGGAACTAACCGCAGCCGCCGACGTCGCGTCGCGTATCGTTTTGCACTCCGGAGTTCGCCGCCGCCGTCGTGTGTTTACTCCTATATACCGGGTCGCTCGCGTAAAAATACTAACCTACATCCCGCCAAGCGCGTGTCATGCAACGTGACTTCTGGCACGCTGCGCCGCTTCGTGCCAGTGACTGTAACGCGCCGACTATCCCCCTCTTTCCGCGACAGAACCCGCTCGATCCGCCGCGAATCGTCGTAAAACGTCGAGAGAACGCACGATGTTGCAGATCAAATGTTCTACTATTTGACACAGATACATATTGCTAATGAGACGCATTTGAATTATGCTATTTAATATTGTAGCACTTTAAATGTGTAAATAATGCTCTACATTATTCACATACTCAGGTTTTTTTATATTTTTTAGATACGTGATATATATTAGAAAGAGAGAGAGAAAGAGAGAGTGGAATTTTATATTTATCAAATATATTACACTTTGAATTTTTGCACGTAGAAGATTCGTTGGGTTTATCTTAGACTTTACTTTTCTTGTTTTTCTTTTTTTTTTAAGTCGCGCGCTGAATTCTAGATATTATATTCTGTAATTGTGAATGTGCGGAGACAGGAATTGCGTATTCTCTCAGAAAATAGAAATAAATTTCGTTATATTCTAGAAACGGCAAGGTCGATGCGATTATCCTTCGTCAGTATCCCCAATTTCGCGATTTTGTCGAAGCGAGAACCTTGATTCCGCCATCAAACCTCGAAAGCCAAGAGACAAGGATGCTCCGCACAAGGCTGACTTAATTAAAGTTGAGACTACTGTGAGAATAGCTCACAGCTGTGTGCGAGAGAATTTTCCGCACAGATGTAAATAATTTTTTCTGCTCAACTTATTTTAGTTATCGAAATAAATACGATTTGTTTTCGGAACAAAGTGTTTTCTCGGCTTTTTCAAAATGAACTGAATTAATTCAATAACATAACAATAAGAGAGATAAACGATCGCGATGAGCAGAGAACAATCTCGAGAACGAAAGGCGACGAAATTTTTCGCAATGATTCATCTGCCTCCGGTAATAAGATCGCTGTACTATTTTCCACGACCACTCGCGCGTGCATTCATTGCTCGTGCAACGCGCGTATACATACACACGCACACGTGTACACAAGTGTATGAGCGCAACGAGAACGGCGAAGCACCAAGGTGACTCTCACTTTTTTCCGAATGAACACATCCCTTGTAGCAATAAGATTTGATCGATTATCCCCCGATGCTAAACGAAAAGAATTGATTAAAACTTTTGTAAAAAAAAAAAAAACCATTATTTTATTTTTGATCTCGAATAAAAGTCACATATTGCGGCGAATAAAGTTTCACAAAACGGACGACTGTAATTTTAAAACGGGAGAGAGAGAAAAACGCTTCAAGTTATTATGCGATCTTTTTTCGGTCGTTTTTGTTCGAATCTAATTGTGCCAAATTCGTCACACATCAACACACATGACGTGTATCTTATTTTGTATAAAACCGCGCCAAAGTACTTTGTCTCGCGTTATCGCGATACGTACTACATTATCGTCGAAATTTTCCATTGTGCCTTGAGGAGGCACAATGGAGAAAAAGAAAGCGAACTCCTTCTCTCTGTCTCTTTCTTTCTCCGGTCTAAATTTTATTATCTCTTTAATCGCGCCGAAAGATGTGCGTGCGGTGCTTACACGCGGATTTCTAGTTGATAATTTGCACGCGACATAAACAACCGCGATCGATTTTCGTTCGATTAAAACCAATTTACGCGCAAACAAGTGAGGCACAGCGAGAGATGTACAGCCACGGTCGATAATAAACAGACGGACGACAGTTGTCGTCGTCGTCGTCGTTCGACTGGACATGTATAAATATATCGCCGGGGTCGCTCACACACACACCGTGAAGTAGTTTATTGAAGTTCGTATCGAATTCCATTGATGTCGGACTTCTATTTCGGAGGGGCCGCAGTTGTGTACACACTCGCAGAGACCGATCCTGCATACACAACACTTGCGTAACACGTCGGCTGCGAGTCTTCTCGCAAAAAGGAAAAATCCCTCGCGCCTTGTTGACTCGCCCGCGTATTTACATGAAATCTCCGTATGCAATGTTATCCCGACACAACAGATAGACACAGATAGACACCGAAGATAGAGCGAATCAGATTTCAGAATGATAATTCGGCAGATGCACGACAATTTTTTCTTACGAGACTCGCGGAGACAAAATTCAAAGTAAAATGTCCCTCGAGAACGATACAGTTCTCTGTCAAAAATGTGCAATATCTCTGAATTGTAGAAATTGTCTGAAATACAAAAATTGTACGTGTGAATGTTTCGTGCGAAATTATTTCTCGTCGAACCGATTTCTCGAGGGCCCTCTTCTCTTTTCGAGCGTCTCTCGAATCATATATACGGAAGGAATATCAAGTTTAAAAAACTAGAACAATAATATCGATAATTCAACAATATTATCGATTCCTCTAACGTGTTAGACACGTATACTGATTAGAAGAACAAACCTATCAATTATCGTCTTTTAGCTTATCGAGATGACAAGACAAGCCCTGCTGATCCGGCGAAACTGCACGTTCCCGAACCGTGAGCGGAAAACTTTGACCCAGAATTATTATCGATTCGATTACAAGTAGAAAAATGTGACAGATTCGAAATCACGAAGGAAAAATACGGAGATCTAAAATGCGGCGCGTGACATTCGTTTGTTTGTTCGATGCGTGTCGCACGTATGCGATACTCTACGCGTGCAAACGCTTAACCAAGGACAAAGTAGCCTCCCGAAGGAGGTCAGAGATTTGAGGGGGCAGCGCTCTTCGTTTCCATCACGTGATTTAAAAACGCTTAGACACGCACAACACACGCCGTGATTTATGCACGTCAGATACGAATCGCTTCTCTCGTCCGCCTCGATCGTTACCTCGCGCTGATCGCGAAATAATCGTAGGTCGGAATAAATATTTTTCTCCGGAGAAGTATGCGTAACATCAATATTCCTCGGTCTAATAATTTCACGTCAAATCAAGTAAGATTTGTTATTAATATGTTATTTATTTTAGTTTTTCTTGTGAAATGTTCTATTTTCTCGCTTCGTGTTTGTCGTTTTTAATTTTCTACTTGGCTTTCACTTAATTTTTTTACGCGAACCATTATCCGAACAGTCGCTTCGCCGATCGACCCTGAGTCGAAGTCGCGAGATGACGAATGTTACAGGCATGAAAGTTTCGAAAAGGTAGTGCGCGCAAAGATGCATCTCTCGTTTGCGAACACACAATATCACAGGGGCAAGAAACGGAAATTTACATTCCGAGAGCACAAGAAACCTACGCGCAATTGTTGTCGGTTGCGACAACGCGCGGCAATTATCGCAATTTGTCGCGCTCGAACGAGAAAATGAGTTCGAAAATAGGCTTCCATAATAGACACCTAAGAGATTTCCCTCGTCGCGCACGTGGATCAACACACACACCTACACGTACACACGTCTAATTATGCACGCTTCTTGAGTATGCATAATTGAAACACTCGCAACATCATCGAGCGCGTGATGTGTTCTGTTTGTACGCTATTATAGTTCCCTTTTAGCTCTCATAAGTGTCATTAATTTGTGTGGATTAGTTCCTTCAATACAAACGGTTTGTTGACGTGTCAGAATTCTCGAATCATTATTTTTATTTTTATTTTCACACACATTTTAATCAGACGTACATTTTATGTATAATTTTGACTGAAATCTCAAATTATTTTCTATAAACAGTTTACATTTTTTATAGAGGAATTCTAATCGTACGTATTTGAGAGAAAAAACTTGTGTGGTACAGTATGTCTATTTAAAATTACAGTAGTGCCTCGCATATTTGCCGCATGTTTCCCTCAATATCTCTCTGCGAGTCATCCCTACTAATTTCTAGAAGAACACGCGGCAAATACGCGAGGCACTACTGTAAATTGAAGATTGTGACGACTAACGTCAATATTTTTTTTACGTGTATGTTATATAAATATTAAAAAAAAATATATTACATTTATATTATTCATACAATTAGCAAGTTTCTCAAAAAAATCGTGACTGTTTCGATGCAATCGGTTGCGCAGAACGACTTCGCGAGAGAATCGCAGATGTCGAAGCGGTGTAATATAATTCCCATATTTGAACAAGCGCGTGTATCGCAGCAGATAACGCAATTCGAAATGTAACATCCGACTTTAATTGATCCGCAATACCATTCGTTTTCATGACGCAGGTATTTGTTTCGCTCGATGTCAATCGCGCGAATTCTTCGTGTCGCGCGTTGCACATATAGCGACAACGCCACGGAGATGGCTAGATTGTTGGCGCAATGTAGCTTGCGATATCGTGATCGGAGACGAGACCAGAGACGACTGATCTCTCTTCTGGGAACGTGACTTCGTCTAGACGCGGGATGAGATTGCGCGATGAGAAAACGCGATATTTTTATCGAGCCGCCATAATCTTCAGAAATAATACCGTCTTTTTCCCGTGGCGTTTTTCCAATCTTCGCCATATCGAATATATCGAAAGTTCGCTTAAAATCTTGAATCATCAAGTTTTTCAATGTGAATATATTTTTTTAGTAAATAAAAACACACGTTTAAAATTAGAACAAAATTGTTCGTAAGACGTTTCTTGTAACTTTTTTGCGCAATACAAAATTTCTGTCTTTGCAACGCCGTTCTCTTTCCAGTTCTGATTTTTGACATCTGCGCGATGTACACGGGCACCTTCTTCCAAGTGCGCACTAGCCGACGCAGGTGGTTGGCATTCGCACAAACGCGCGTACCAGTGAGAAACACGACCGCGCGAATAAATCCGTGCAGATCGATTCGCAGTGTCAACGGCCGACGAGATAATCCGAGAGAGAGAGAGAGAGAGAGGAAAGCTTCTGTAAAATTTCTTTCAAATATATAATTAAAATTATGTTGCAAATAACACCGAGAGAAAGAGAGTTAAAATACTCTTCGCAAACAACATAAAAAATGATCGTGAAATAATTTAGTAATGATGTCACATCGAAAGACACAATTATATCACCGCGGTGTTCGTTCGTTTTTGTCTCGTCGCGCCAAAATTTCCGCGAGAGTGAAACGGATTTTTATCACTTCGTCAACTCGAAAAAAATTCGAGTATACACACCAAACGCACCGAACTTATTGACGATTTTTCGAATTCTCGAGCACACCGATTGCGCGAGCTTGTGTTTATTGAAGCCCGATAGGACACTTTTCTATCTTATCTTGCACACGCGGCCTTGAATCTTTCGATGCTCTCAAAAGGATACAAATAAAGCACATAAATATATACGTAATATATAAGTCTAATTATCAGGAAAGTATAAAGCGGAAGAGGAGAGAGAAAAGAGAACTGCGCTAAGAACAAGAGAAGGAGACACTCGTTCCTCGAGTGTCAAAACATCTGTGTACTCTCGCGATAACGATGATATTCGCGAATCCGTACGCAATCTGCAAATTGCGCGATAACGATTTTTCGAGATTTCCACAGATTTCAAAGCGAAATAATGAATGAAACCACTGCGCCGCGTGATCATCACGTGTGATCATAATATTTTCGACGCAACGATAATATACGTTTTTCAAAGAATATTATTATACATGAACATATTTTTCTCCGTCGCGGAGAATTTAAATTGTTAAATTAAATATTTATGAGAGAAATTGTGCGAGAGAAGGAAAATTCCGCCGAATAAAATGTATGTTATTTATTTCTCTCGTGTGTGTCCCTGATTGAAATTTTGCCGTACAACGTGGAGATGTAAAGAAATAACGAATCGAACAACTTTGAGTGAAAGGAGCCGTTTGTGCAAAATGAATCAGTATCGACTTCGCGATGTATATATACGCAACGGTCGTATGTGAATACTCATGTGAGCACGATGTGTATGTGAATATTTTTTTGCGTAATAATCTCCCTCAGTCGCAGATGTATCCAGAAGAGACAGACGCGCTGTAAAAAAAAAAAAAGAAAAAAAAAAGAGAGAAATGACGAATGCGCAATTCAATTTCATCGTTTGCTTCCATTTGCAGATACTGCAATTACTTTGTCAAGCTGTACAAGAAAAAACAAAAATGTAATTAACTAGTTTGCAAGTTCGCGAGTTCCAACGGATTTGAAAACATAATCTGTTTATTTCACCTGTTCGACACAAAAATTCGATATATCTTGTTTTTTATTTGTTATCGCTTTGTCGCTCTCTGCAGATGAGACTTCGCGCATCTCTGCAGAGGACGTATTTCATCTCACGAGGAAAACGTGAAATCGTATCATCCGTAGTATCACGCTCATTCATTTTGCGTGAATACGCAAATTGCGAAGTGAGTCATAAGTCATACATACGTCCTTCTCCCGCCCTCGTCCAGGCCGTACACACGTGCACGTGCGATGTACACAGCTAAAGAAAACCGATCCGTAATGACTCTCGCGCTACTACTTCGACTCTGCTGATTTCCACACACGTGACGCCAGCGATCGCGGTGAAACACGTTCCGATCGGGTGATTCTTGCCCGTATTTATGCGAGAACACGCGCTCCCTTCTCAAAATCTCGTGCAAATATAATTCTCTCTCCCCTATCTTTGCGCTATATATTTCTCAAAACAGGGTTACAGGGAATGTAATCGCTTTCAAATCGAGGATAAAAGCAAACACGCGCGCCACGTCGAGTTATTATTTTGCGCGCGCGCGCGTTATTAATATTTGCTTTACCGGCGCGATATTTATTTGCCGATCATTGATTCGCGTTATTATTATTTATTCTTTAAAATATATACACAGCAACCGACGGGAGTAATGTGTTCGCGTCTCGTCGGAAAAAATAAAAATTTTTCAATTTGTCCAGTCAACATTTAAACAGATATCGCGAGAAACGCGATATTTGCACTTTGAAGACTCACATATTGTGTATATACATATAAAAGTTATATGCGAGGAAGTCTGTGTTAAATCTCATTAGTATCGTATGTGCGAACACCTAACAGAATTACTGGCGTTGCGTCAACGCCAGCAGTTGATTGGCGAACTCGCAGGCTGAATGAATTGTATGTACATATTATTTCTCAGATCTGTTCTCGCGCAAACAACATGAGCTACCACGCACGCACGCACGCACACACTTGAAGCAACTTACCTCTCGTATTTCACTTGCATCGAGTGTGCGTTGTCGTCCCAGTAATTCTGTGTCTCCATCATCTTGCAGCATAGAACAAGCGGTGCGGTACCGCTGGCTTCCAGAGTCCTGCGACAATCAATTTCCGTCTCGGCGCTCCTCTTCGCTTCCCCTCGCTGCGTGTTGCGTGCGAGCACAGCGGCGTGTTATCTTGTCCGGTCTTGTCTTGAGAGAAGCGCCAAGTGTAATTGCAATTGCGGATGCGCGCGCGAGAATCGCACGACGATGGAACGTGCAGCGTCACGTGACAGTTCGCGGCTCCGGTTTCTTCCAAGATACTCCGGTAAATTCTCTCTGCTCCGGCGATCGGAAAACCCTCGATCGCGAATCGAACAAGATGTCGAGTCGATAGATCGACCGAACGCACGTGCAAAAGCGTGAATCGAACGTAATAAACCGAGACGCGTATGTATACGTATCGCACAACACGACACACGACAGATGACGATACGGGGTGGTGAGATTAGATTGGTTTCACGTCCATGGGCTCACTGACATACTACGCAAGGAGTAACACGGCCGGCGGCGCCCGGGAATTCGCCCACGACACGACTCTGCTGCTCCGAGAGTCCAGTTCTCGAGACGAGCGATATCCGTGCTGGCGCCCTCTTTCCTCTGCCTCCCACCTTTTCTCGCGCACTCTCTCTCCTCTCTCTCTGTTTCTCTTTCTTTCTGTTTTTTTTTTTTCACTTGCTCTCCTCTCCGTACGACGTGCGAGACGCGTGTGCGAACGAACCGCGCGCACCGTTCACCGATTCGCACTTCGCGACCGATTCCCGCCGTGAGATCGGACGGAAGAGTTCTCTCCAGCTTCTGAGAGCGCGCTCTCGATTTCCTTTCCCGCTTCTTTTCGCACCACTCCGCGATCGATAGTCTCGATTGACGATATCGATTGTGTGTGTCGTCGCGCGCGCACACACTACCGGTCTGTGCGCTAAAGATCTGCGAGAAAAATTTTTCGAAAGCGAATTCGACGATCCGAACCGCCGCCAATGACGCTCGACGAGTCGAGGTACAACGAGCGGTGATAAGGCCGTTGACTCGCGACCGCGAAATTCCGCGACACCGCCAGGGCCGTGTAATTTCGTCCGGAAATAAACTCGGTGTCGAATCACGCGCCGAATTCCAAAAATCTCTCGCGATATACGTCGAGTTCTCTCGTGAGATTTCCTCGCGATCAATCGCCGAGAAGCGGCTTGTCTCGGAGAGAGTCTGATTCTCGCGTGATACGGTCTTCTGCTTGCGGATGATCAATAAAATACTCGAGAAGAGATCTTTCGAATAATTCGCAGCTCTTGAGAGATGACACGGCGGGACAACAACGCGGCGCGCACAACGTGTGTCGTCGCCTCGACAAGTTACGTGTAATCGCGCGCAGCCCTGTTCGACGATGGCATAGCGATTCAACGGCTGGTGGGAGTGAAATCCGGAGCCGTTGGCTTCAGGTGCGGCTGCAACGATCGCGGAGTCGCGGGTTATTGCGAGTTACGAGATCTTTAAAAGATTTAGGTATGTGGAAAAATGAAATGACGCTAATGTTAGGCATTTAAAAATTCGCTCGTGCCTAAACTCCGACGAAATTGCGTATAAAATGTTGAGGTATTTTTGATCTCGAAAAAAAATAGGTTTTAGAGAGAGAAGTTACAACAATACTATAATCAAAGCATATATTTAATTATATCGCGTCGTAAATATCTAATTAAATTTGTGACTTATTTGCTTCTCACTTGAGAGAACACAAAAAGTACATTTACTTAATTGTACGATCTTGCGACTCGTTGTCAAATAATCTTCTTGAGTGACGTGT
Source organism: Pseudomyrmex concolor (assembly GCA_014839585.1). Classification (NCBI taxonomy): domain Eukaryota; kingdom Metazoa; phylum Arthropoda; class Insecta; order Hymenoptera; family Formicidae; genus Pseudomyrmex; species Pseudomyrmex concolor. The sequence continues at coordinate 2,052 of QVOB01004228.1, read as the reverse complement.
CTTCTCCATTCACGCAGTGGAATTTTCTCATGTCCTCATATCTTTAGTTTTCGCCACGTGTATTGCGTGAGGTAATCTCGTCTAACTTCCTCTCTGAATAAATAACAAGAAAACTAAATTTTAAACTCTTAATGCAGTAATGAAGTTTGTTTTTATGTCAGGATAAATTTAGATTTTGTTTTTTTTTTTTTTTTTTTTGAGCGAAATTAATATTAACCGAGCAAAGTTTTAAAGAAACTCTGTCAGAGTGAGAAAACTCATTAACTAATTTAACCACAAAGAGACCAACAAGCCTGGAATCACAAGTTTGAAACGTGCATCGACTCGACTACGCGATAGCGGTAAGCTCGCGAGATGACGTCGCAATTCATGATAAGACGAAGCGTTCTTGACACATCACGTGTTGATAATCGTACGCGGAACGACGCGATACGGCATCTGAAAATAGTCCCACGCGCGCGGATGTTGTTTCTTTTGTCATATGCTGCATCGCGCACAACCGTCAAAACAAAAACAAACATTTGACTCGGGAATGTTCACATTCGCATTCGCGACGCGCGATCGCAATAACGCGAAGGTCTTGCATCGCGAGATGTGAGAAAAAGTTATCGTGAGGATGCTCGCGCGAGATTACCGCATCGCTTCGCGACGAGAAGCGTTCTCACGTTTTTCGTCGTATCGTATCTCTTCCGCGAACGCGCGCCGACTCGCAATCGCGATTTATTTGGCACATTGTAAAAATAAAAATCGAAAAGGCTATTTGATCGTAAAACCTGATGAAAAAAAAAAACGCGGAAGAAGATGATAAATTTAATCTCAAAGATAAAGACGTGTGCTAACATTGTGATATCTTTGACGTATATATTGATACATAGTCATTGAAAATGACTCACGTCAAAATAAATATCGATGACGAAACGATAAGGTAATAACGATTTGGCAGTGAACTAATTTTTGCCAGAGATTTTTCTGAATATTAAGAGAATTACTTTTTTGTGTTATTTTTTATATTGTTTGCATACCCTATAAAAAAGTCAATTATTTTGTTTTATATTGCGTCTTTTCTAGAAATAATTCTTATGATATATGCAAACATTATAATCATACGCCTTAAAAAAAAAACTACGTTTAATCGCACGATATTCTGTCATGATCAATGCGTTTCTCATAACATCGGTGACATTGAAATTCGATCTGTCTTATCGATTTTATCGATACTGATGAATCTTATTAATTTCATCATCAGAACTACAACATCTGTTTCTATATGTATTCTATGTTCAAACACAAAGTCTAATAAAAACTATTATACTTTTTATATCTTCTGAGAGAGAGAGAGAGAGAGAGAGAGAGAGAGAGAGACAGAGAGAATTTGGCAGAAACTTCTGTAAATTTTTATCGCGGAGTAAATAATTATTTTATTCCTAACGACGGCGCGTCAGAAACGTCAAGTTAATTTTTAAAAATAAAGTTTTCACTAAATTATTCATTCGAATTTAGTTGCTGCCAAAATATGCACGTAAAACGTAACTAAAATTAATTTTATATTATAAAATTACGTTAGCACCAGCCGGGTAAAAATAGCAAGTGTTCGTTACGTTATCTCCGTGTAGCTTTCAACTGGACTATCGAGGATAAGACCTGTATCGCGCGAGCATCACGTAATGCGCTAACCGATGATGCAGATGCGTGAGGACACGTAAGGTGCCTGTCTGTGAGAGATAAAAAAAAACAAAAAGAAAAAAAAAATATCCAGCTTTCTAGGTGAAAGTCTGCATCATCGGTTAGGAGAGGGTTAAGTGAGGACTTGCAACGTTACTGACTAGTGCACCGAGCCACAATCTTCGGAGTGGCGAGAGGATCGAAGAGGGAGCAAGGAAGGTGAGTTGTGATCGTCGTGGCACCGGCGCGCGAGTGGGGAGCGTGCGGTGGTTCCACGCTATGCGACACGTGCGCGTGACGTCACGGGGACGGTCACGCGAGCACCGTGTGCTCCCGGTCACGTGTCCTGTCACGCGCTCAGTGCTCCATCCCTCCTCCGAGCATCCCCCT
>QVOB01004205.1:0-11349 GCA_014839585.1 Pseudomyrmex concolor | reverse complement strand
TACGCGTGCGTGTTGGCTTCCAAACCGATTAGACAGCTGTGTAAGCTTTAACGACAGAATGCGCGCGATGTATGTAATCTACATCGATCCATCTTGAATGCATTGACACACAGCCGATTAGGCCTCTTCGATCAATGAAATGATGTATCTCTCTCGGGTAAACTAAGACGCAAGCATTTCCTCTTCGGTCTGCGGTTGCACTGTCGAGTTACATTGGATATCGTTATGTCAAGCATTATGGATGTTGTTAGTCAAGAAGATCAATATTTCGTTCTTAAGAAAAAGAAGTGTGTCAATATTTTAAATCAACAAAAGCAACTGTCAGAATCAAGTTATGAGAAACGAAGAAATATATAAAAGAGCTCTCTCGAATATTATTTAAAAACAGATATCTACGTAAGAGTATCTTCTCACTAAAGTTTGATAATGTGTTGAAAGCAATGTAAATAAAATGTTCTATCTGCCAGCTCGCAACAGTTGTTTAACTTCAAAAGACGATAATCATAAACGCGTAATTAAAAAACAAGGATAATTCTTTAGGGAGTAGCTCGCAGCAGCTCGTCCGGCTATAAACCGCCACTATAATAGTCATCTTCCGTCCCGTATTAATTGCGAAAGTCGCTCGTCCAGTTGATCGCGATCATAATCCGGAAGTCACGTGAAGAAAATCTGATAACGACACGACAACACCCACGCGTTTTAGCGCTAATTACCGAGCACTGTAAACGCAAGAGATTTCTTCGCATGACATCCTTTATATCGTCTAACGAACACGTCGCGACAACACTCCGGGATGCGGAGGATCCCGGCACACTTGAGGGATGCATCCCTCGCGAGAGACGCGAAGATCCACCTGAAATTAATCACAGGCGGTGATTACATCCCTCTTGTCGACGTAAAACGCGTCCTCGGGCGAATCTCGCGCAGCCCGCCGTGTTTGTCTTGCGAAATCCGCCGCGTCGCGACTGCTCATCGACGAACTTGTGCTCGCGGAAGTTACGAATCCTTGTTTGTTCTGGATGGTTTGCTTCATTTACCACACGCGGGTGGAGACAGATACAATATTGCTGTCTCACTGTCAAGCGGCCTGTTTCTGTATATCTCAATACCTTGGGCTTAATGCGACGGATGTTGTAGCTCGAAGATAAAAGAACAACAATATATCCTACACAAAATTTAATATTTTCTTTTTAATATTTTTATAAAACTACTACATTTTTTGTATTGATTATTTAGTACATACTTTTTAAAGTAGTTTAGTCAAATATTTAAAACTAGCAAAATATATTGATGGACTTTTTTTTAGGTAAATTATTTTTTTTATTTTTAAATTAATAGACAAAACAGTGTGTGCTGTTATAAAAGTATCAATTTAATGACGATATTCTACTCTCGAGCCCGCATTCAAGTACGATTGCGCATCTTATCTGTGTAGAAACAATTATAACATCGAACTCGAGAGTTCTCCGCGCGGCATTCGAACGACTCAAATTTATAATTATGCAGTAGATCGTCGAAAATAATAGATTTCTGTCAACTCTCGATCGAATTATGGAGCTTTACTGTTCTCGTTCTCGAGAACCATCCAATTTGCGAAAATGATTTTTGTCGCGCGCGATGGCGGCTTCTGGACGACGAGTTTGCCGCTCGTAAATCAAGGAAACTCCGTTCCGTCGCGCGCCCTGCGCGCGGTCATTAATTGCTGCCGTTAAACGCCACCCGCCCTCCGCGTAATTTCCCGTCACGTAATCCTTTATCAAGTCTAATGAATCCGACTCGAGACGGACAACCGGTTTGCGATGACATCGGCAGATATAATCGAGGAAATGTTTTTTGATCTCGAGAATCGTCGTTTTCGGGAAACGACTGAAAATCAAACTATCTGATATCGAAAAAGAGAAGAGTTCTTGATGTATTTTATAGCTAAAACGAGATAAGGCAGAGTACACTCTCTCTCTTTCTTTTTCTTTTTTGCATCTACTCAGCAAACGATTCACATTTATACAAATCGTCGTCGCTCTTTGTTTTGCTATAAACCGCGCGCGCTCCATTTTTTTCTACGCTCTTGATACGCGCAGCGCATACTGTTTAATACCGCAATGCTTTCGCGATACTCTTTCAACGATCGAACGAATGACACTCGACTTTCATCGTGTAAGCACGTTTCAGAAACGAACGTGAAAATGACGTAACCAGATTTTTAAGTCAGCGTAAACTCTCGCGTATTGTATACCGAAGAAAAGACGGTAAATAAAATACAGCGTCCCGTTCGTGTGCGAGCATCGCGGACATCTCTCTAAGTTTTTGATCTTCCAAGTTTCCGAACGAAGCGCGCGCGCACGTACGAAGAGGTCGACGTTCGCCTCTTGGTATGCGCGCGTAGTCGCACGCCGCGCGCCTCGAATCGCAACGTGATCCGGAATTGGTTCCATTTCGAATTTCAAAGCATATATTCGATACGGGAGATATTGATGCAACTTTCACCCGCTTCGCGCACCACCGCCACTTTCGTGTTGCGGCCGCGGTGAATGCACATTCAACGAACTCAATCATTTGCATATTTCATATATATTCTAGCTTCTTTTACTCAGGCGAACTTGCGCGCGTTTTATTCGAAATTAATTCAGAAATTCCGATTGTTTAGTTTAGTCTGAGAGATTTTTTAATTTTTTTTCGATTTGTGAAATGTTGGAGTCAAGCATTTTTCTCTCTTTTTGCGTTGATATTTTATATTATTGCGTTGAACTTTTGTTTTTAGAGCACATCTAAACGGTATTCTTATTTATTTACTTTTGTTTACGAGTGATTTTGTTTCTCCGCTTTCTTAAGAAACGAAAGAAAATCGCAAGTTACGGCGCTGCATCGAGATAACTTTTTAGCATAGTGCGGTGAAGTTTGGAGCGCGCGAGTTCTCGGATTTGCGCGCTGGAAACATTTTGGGAATCCGATACTACTACACTCCGTCAGCTTACTTTTGCTATTATACCTTCGTCGAACTTTCGGTTCTAAAGAAGAAAAAGCGCTGGTCCCTTTTTACTCGGGGAAACGCGTTTTCGCGACAGATGAAAAGTTTCTTTCGCTTCCGGCGAGCGTTCTATCAAAATCTTAGTGCTGGGTCAAATAGTTGGTAACACCTATCGCTTCTTTTCGCATAAAGACTGCAGCCCTGGAGACGACGTCTCGCATAAAAATGTCGACGGGCACACGTTCCGTTTTGCAGAGCACACAGAATATTACGTACATATTCGCGTGTGTGCGCAACAAAAAAAGACACTTCTCTTTTCTCTTGGATCTCGAATTGTATCGCAAATATAATACATCTTTGCGATGTATACGGAACATCCGACATCCGCGGGATGAATGTACGACGGAAACATGCAAAACGGTACATCATCCTGTCCCGCTGGCGAGCAAAACCGTGGATCCGTGCGCAGCGCGGTGGATGCTCGGTGAAACAAGCCGTCGTAACGAATGGGCAGAATATACTTTTCTTATCGCTCCGTTTATTAACTCCGTTTATAAAAGAGATCCCTTTTAAGACGAAAACCAGAATTTATGCATATTAATATAGTATAACACAGGCGCGCGTGTGTGTGCGTATGTGCTTGTGTGGATTTTATCATATTTACTATTTTCTCTTATTAGCAGTCTTGAAATGTTTTAACCAGAAGTGTGCGTAAAAAATTTACAATTTAATTTATCTAAATAAATAAATTAAATATGCAACACATTTATCAATACGCAAGTTACATTTATCAAGCGCGTGTCGCAAAACAAAAAAGAGGCCGGGGATTGAAGCAGTGCTGGTCGAGTCGCCGGAGAAAACAAGTGGCTATCGAATCCGCGTAAATAATTCGCGAGAGAGTGAAATACGCGCCGCTCGATATCGGGAAAAGGTCAGAGGAATACAGAGGGGACACCGTGGAGAGATTATGTTCTCGAATCGAGCTCGCCGATCGTGCTCGCGCGCGCGCGCGTATTTTCTCCATTGAACAAGCTCACTTCGTGGGTCGAAAGGTCCGCCGGGGCGAAATAGTAGAGGGAAAGAGAGAGGAAGAGAGAAAAAGAGGAAGAAAGACAGGACGAGCGCTTTTCCGTGTCGGGATAAGCTTGGAAAACAGCGATTTTACATAGCCCCGGCCACGTAGACCGGCCGATCCTGGCAGTCATGGTTGCCGGTCTGACTATCATCCATCTCGAGCGTATGGCCGGAGTCGAGCATCTACTTTTGCATCGTGTCGTGTCGTCGAGGATCACAGGCTACTTTGTCGCGCGGATTCCGAGCGGGAAATTTAGTAATTATAACTGTCTCGAATCGACAGCATTTAGCGTCTCGAAACTGAGTTCGCAGAAGCTCGTAGATAGCAACTATCTCTCGGCTGAACGGGAGATACCAAGTGACTGACGATAATTATAAAAGATATATATACACCCATATAATGACGCACGCCGAAATACATAGCGATTCTCGCGGTTTTTCGTCACGTCTCCAAACTTACGCCGTTAAAGAAGTACCGTTGGCTGTCGACGGGACGGCATTATCTGTCCCGTCGGCGGTTGTTCTCCTTAAATCCGTCGCGCGATTTCGTGAGAGCGAAAACGCGCAAACGAGACTTCTGTCCTCGCGAAGATACGGGCGCGCGTCACAGCCAGATGGACGGAGTCGTTGTTCGGCGAGCATCGTCGAAATAATCGTCGGTCGAGATAAAAACCGACGGGCGGACAAAGCGAGTAACAGAGCGGGAACAGAGATGGAGAAGAAAGAAAACCTGACGACGATGACGACGACGACGAGGACGACGACGGTGACGTCGCGGGCGAAGACGGGAAGATAATATCGCGCAAAAGAGTCGACAATGCCGGCTCGTTATTGCATTCATACCGTTCTCGTTCGTGCGACGAGCGTCAAGCCGCGATGGACCAGAGTCTCGCGAGAGATCACGGCGCGAGAGACAGAGAGAACGAAGATGAGAGAAACAGAGATAGGAAAAAAAAGCGCGTTGAAGGGGAAGCTGCGCTCGCCTGCCACGCTCGTTCATCTCGCCCGTACTCCAACTTATTGAAGCAGATTGGGCTTTTTATGAGGGCGTAAAAACATGAGATAACAACGACGGCGGGGCGAAACGTCGCCGCCACGTTGTGTCGTTGATATAGCCGAGAAGCAAGAGAAGAGTAAGCTCGACGCGGCGCTGCCGGATATGAACTTAACGAGGCGTTTCCCTTCGCAAGTAAATTACTCCCTCTCTCTCCTTCTCGTTTTGAACTTTTGTAATATGCGAAATTCTCACGTGTCGCGCGCGTACGTGTTTTTTGTTTTGCCGCCTCGAAAGTGCGATCGCTCCGTCTCGCGCCGTTACATCTGCGCGACCACGTCGCGTTGAAACGAGAAACATAACTGGGATAAACTGGAAAAGTTCTCCAGAATATGTTCCTTCAACGTATCAGACGATTAGTTTTGGTCATAGAAATAACGGGAAGATAGATGCGAGCGAAACATTTGATAAGCGTGTTATTAATCGAAATCATGTTGAATTAAGAGAAAAGTTACAAATTGGAAACATATATATTTATATTTTTGAAAGAACGCGATTACATTTTGCGCTACTGGTTTGTTCTTGAAATTAACATCGCACTCGGTCGATGCATAATGCGTCGCAATTTTTTGGCGCGTCACACGCGTTTTCACGACGACATTTCGGAAGAATCGGAAGCTGCTCGCTGCAGCCGCGATGCGCCCGGAATAGCGAAATGCGAGAAACTCGGGAGGGTTTTGAGGGAAATTGAATCGTAAAACTACAGTATTCACGTATGTGTGTTTATGTGTATGTGTATGTGACGAGGTTGAAGCGTTCACAACGGAATTCATTCTCTTGTCTTGGTGGAAAAGTCTTACGGCAAGGAATCGAGCGCGCATACAAGGTGTGTGCAATTTCGGGAAATCTTTTAATGACATGTTACCCAGATGGTTTGACGTCAGTGTTTTCTCACAGCGAAAAAAACTTTCAAGTTTAATCGCGGAAATAACTTTTATTGAAAATAACATTTTAATATTCTCGGGACTGAAGAGTGAAAAGTTTTGTATAAAAAGAAAAGTTTTAAGAATTTTAAAGAGAAAGAGAGAGAGACAGAGAGAGAGAGAGAGAAGTTCTTTTAGTTTTTTTTTACTTGAAATCTCTAACTTTTTTACAACATAAATCTCTAAATTTAGATTTTTTTCACGTTACTGGATTTAATATTTAAAAGTAGAAATTCTGCAATCAAGTAATGAGAGTTTTCCACGGTACTCGCGTTAAAGAGAGGAGCACTTTAAATTCTACTTGTGACGGAAAGTTTTTTTTTTTACGGACAAATTGCCAAGACATGCTGTAGATACGTTCTCGGCGTTACGGCTCGCCGTCGACGTTGTAAAAACAAACGAATTTTCAAGTATCTGTCATCGCCGCGGTCGCGCGCGCGTCTCTTTTTCTTTCCTTACATTTTAAAGCGCTCGTCACTACGGTCCACGCCACAACGATAAAATTCCCGACCCGGAAACTCTCCAAGATTTTGGCGGCATTCCAAGCTTTTACGTTCCGGTTGTTTCGATCTTCCCGCGTACGGAATCAACGAACAGAATTATACAAGGGAGAGAAGATCGCAAGGCGTGGCTGTTACAACGGAGAGACACAGAGTCGTGCCGTTATTGGCAAAGCGAATTTACATCTGCAGTGATAGGAACACCGAGTCGTCATTAAAACTACATTCTAACATCGCAAGTTAATTAAATCGGAATTAAAAAGACAAAACAACTATATGTAGCTTTATTTATAGCTATCACATATCTTCTCTTTATTATTAATGTAAATGTTTGTACGGAACGTGGTCGTTTGATATACTGGAGGAGAAAAATAAGAACGATTGCTCTCGCAGATCGAAGAAGACAAACATTAAATACGAAGTCTCTCTGCTAATTCAGAAATAAATACATAAATCCCAGAGTGTGTTTATTGACAACGCATTTCTCTGTTTTGTCGTATCAGTTAACGTCGCGCATAGACGGCCGACGGAGAACGCGAGACTCCGTGAATGATGGAGGATTCTCGGCAAGATGTTTTACGCCGCGTCGGAATGAATAATTTATGTTCGCGCGAGTGAGAACGTTAAGTAGCAGGTGTTGCGGTTTGGATTCGTTGTTTGCCACGTTTTTTTTTTTTTTTTTTTTTTTTTTTGCTATTCTGCACGATATTTCACTGTCGGAAGATCAACCTCGACGTTAAAAAAGTTGTCGAAAGTTCCAATCTTGCTCTCATCTGTCGTAAGTTTGCAATGCAATCTGTGCATAATCTAGTCCTAATTGTACGATATTACGTTGGAGCGTTGAACAAACGTCGAATCAATTTCAGTCGTCGCTCTTGGCACGCGCACGTCGAGATGATGCCCGGTCGAATGATTTATTCTGTTTACGAGAGCACGATTTTCCTAGGAAATCAATTACAGGCTTGATCTGCGGATATCCGAAAGAATATCCGGCGCCACCAAACAAAATTGTATTTCTAACGATCTTCCATCGATCTCGCCTACGACGATATTTGTGTGTGTGTGTATGTGTATTTGCCAAGGAGCGAATTTCTCGGGAAAATGAAAACGTCAGATGATTTATTTCGCGGCAATTAATAAACGCGGCAATATAAAACTAATATTATCGTTGAGTTTTATTGTCGCTCCGAGAGAATTTAACGGCTTTTCGGGAGAAAGGAAATGGCCACGCGCGTCGAACCTTTTCCGCGATGACACCTCGCGCGAGACGCGCGCGTTATAGAGCCGGTAAATCGAATCGATCCCGGTCCGGATTCCAGGCGTGATGGAGGCGGACGAATGATTTAGTTTGTTCAACGGTGTGGACACACGAGAGACGCAACGGAATGTCAAACACCTCCGCGAGAGAGAAATCGAGACGACGGAACGGGAACAATGAATTTACTCGACACATTTCCATGTCGAATTCCCGCGCGCGCGTCCGTCGCGACCTTACACCTCATTGTCATGTGGCGTCGAAACGACACGAGATCCTTTTAACTATTTCTTCGCAATCTCTGCGCGAGTCCGTACGTGTATATATTTTTCTGACGGCAAAGACAAAAATTCCAAGAAACGCATAAATATTTGTTTCTCTTATTTCTTTGCCACGTGTTTTTTTTTTTTTTTTTTTTTATTCTGTGTAGCAAATATTTTAATCGTGAATTAAAACAAGACGATCTGGGATGTACACATAAAAAGATACATTACACGCATGACACCGATGATAATAAAAGTTTTTTTTTGTTGCAGGTAAGCACATGAGACAGGTCCTCATCGACGATGATTAATTACTCGATCGCTGCTAATGTAAGTACCGATTCTTGATCGATACGTTTTGGTCCGATATTTTTTGCAAATATAAGTCGCGCGAGGATACTTTTTCGGACGGAGGAGAGAAGCGAGAATGTGTATGGATACGTATAATATATACACGTAGCCTTGTCGCGGCAGTGTTTTAGGGTAGGACCCATCGTGTTCGGTTCATGATTTATGACGATCGTCGCTCGTTTTCCTTCCACAGCTCGCTATTGTTACGTCTCGGCAGTATTTTTTGGTCGACGCCCTAAGTGGTGTTCCCGCGCATAATGCACGTCAGTTTCTCTGGGAGGATTCCAATGGCAGGAGAAGAGCTCGATCATAGCGTCAGACACGTTTTCCCCATGTCGAGGTGGAATCGATTTAAAAAAAAAAAATGGATCGTGGATCGCAACACCACACGAAAAAAAAAACGCGAAATTAGCGAAACCAATAACATTATCTCATGCGCGATAAATACAAACGTGCTAATAAAAAAAAGCGGGATTATAGCGCAGATTGTTAATGAAAAACAGCACCTGTCGCGAAAAATATCGATAATCGTGTAGTCCGCGAAAAATTCAGAAAATTTTTGCGATCTCTCGTTTGCCGCAGCGCGGCAATAAATTCGACGATTTTTTCGCGTGTACATCCGGGAAATTTTAATTGTATTTCAATGCATTAATGCAATCGGGATAGTGCGATACCGAGAACGGATATAAAGTATGCGTGTGTATACACATACATCAACCGAATTCCACTCTCTAAATTTCTTTGAGTAAAATCTCACTCTAAACAAATAGGATATTTGCTCCAATTAAGCAATCAGTGACAATATCGTCATTTGTGATTAGCGGAAATTTTTACTTTTCACAAAAGAGTGACCGTTAAACTCAGTTTTGCCGATCGAAATATCCTTCTCGTGAGGATATTTATCGGCGCGTCGTTATATCGAGATGCAGATTTATATCGCGTTATGGTTCCTCCTCTCTCACGCTCGGCGCCGTTATATAAATTTTGCCGAGGTGTCGAAAAAGTCGCGCGTCTATCAAAATGCAAATTACTTGCCGCCCGCCACCGAAGATCGTTTTTCCAACTTCTCGTTGCAAATTACCTTTCGATTCCCGGCGGACGGACGCGCGCTTGTCGCGGTGACGATCGGTCACGATCGCGTTGACACAGCGCGCAATGACTTTTTCTCCCTCTTTTAGAAAAGCCATTCGTATCGGCGTACGGTTTTACGGCTCTATGGTTCTATCATCTGAATTCCGCCAGCAGCGATCTGTTCCGCTATTCTCCTCTCCCCCTTTTCTTCCTTCCGTCTCTCTCTCTCTCTCTCTCTCTCTCTCTCTCTCTCTCTCTCTCTCGCTCTTGTGCCTCACGTCTATCTGTTTCCGTCTTCGTTTTTCCCTCTCGCATTCCTCTTCGCCCTCGTGTTGTCGCACGAGACACTACGTAACTATTGTCCCATGAAATTGGACGTCATTCATGTATCGGATGTCCATGACTCTTTCACGGCGACGCGTCGCATCGCATCGAACACTGTAACGACCGAACGCGCGAACCAGCAGCTACACGGATGCGCTCGCCCCATCCCTTCTGAAAGACCCAATTTCTGATGTTTCGCGTGTAATCGGATCGCGCGGAAAATCGAAAAACCGCGAAATCGCGTAATATTGCGACGCGTCAGAAACATCAGTGACGATGTAAATTTTTTCACAGAAAATTTCTGTGCTTTTTTTTAGACACGTATAGGTAAGACCATTCTATGCTCTTCGTCATTATCATCTTGCGTATATCGCGATTCACGAAGTGATAACATTTTTTTATTTTTTTATTTGTGTGCCAGATGTGTACAATTTCTATTGATTAAATCGAATCTCTGTTTTTACTTGTAATTTTTTGCAATTTTTGCTTCTACACTTTCGTCGAGTTTAGCACTCCGAGGTAAGAAGCGAAATTAAAATCGTGGCTGCAAGCTGTCGCGCGAGAACCCGAGACAACAGCTCGCTCACCGACCGGAGACGGTATATGTGGATGTATACGTGCGGCAACATGTACGTACGTACGTACATAACACGGCCTCTCTCTCTCTCGTAGATATTTGCAACATCGTTGCGCTGCAAGGTGCACGCAGCACGGCTCGTTCATCACGACGATCTAATAACCCTCCGCCCTGACGACGGCGCGGAAACGTGCCACCTAGCGCCGGTTAGATGGACGGCTCGCTTTGTCGCAGAAATTACGGGATTCCAAGCACCGGAGGTTTCTACCTCCCCGCTCCTCACTCCTCTTCTCACGTCGACGGTGTTATCCCTTTCCCTCCTCAATATTTCGCCGAGGAGAGAGAGTTCTCCCCCTCCCTCTTCTCTCCGCGCTCTTCTCCGACGTTCCGCCGCGTCCTTTTGTGCGCCTTCTTTTGTCTACGATCGGGAATGACCCCGTCCCGTGTCCACTTTTCGAGGACACCGTATAGAGCGCCGCGCGCTCGTTCTATTCAGACCGCCAGATACGACGACGTGGCTCAATTGTGGCCCCGTTATACGAACCTAAAATACAGGGGATTCTTGCTCGGCACCGAGTGTTTACTTCCGCGCATTGTTTCCGGGCAAGGAGAGACGGTATTTCTCCTGCGAGTGTTTGCAAAGGGTGCGCGCGGAAAGGAGGGAAAGACGGTAAGACGCAATCTGCTATGTATTCTATAATACTCGTTCGAAACGATACAAGACCGGGAGAAATAATCGAAGGAAGCGAGAATCAGAAAGAACGGAGATGAGGATTGCGAGAGAAACGATCATTCGATTCTTCCTTCTCAACTCCGGCATAAAATCGGGAGTATCGGAAAGCTCGGTCGCGCGTTTGTTTCTTTAAAGTAAAAACTTTTTGTGCAATTTGTTCGTCGTCGGTTACGCGAGACTCTTCTTGTCGCAACACGCGCGTATATAAACCTCTTATCGCGCAAATGTCGTTGCAAACACACATTTGCGCTGCGAACGC